>JAJTJO010000751.1:0-218695 GCA_024550625.1 Dendroctonus valens
TACTCATGTCCAGAGTGATTTCACATTACTTTACCTTGCCAATTGGTAACCAAAAATAATCTATTTGTCTTGAAATATTTTTGAAATTACTAGACAAAACAAAACATTTGTATGGCGGATTATTTATTAAAGTAACGGTAATAATAGAGACGCTAAAGGATAAATATCCAGCAATACAGCAACGTCAATCAAATCATGTGGAAATCACATGTTTTCAAAATGTAAATATTTGTTGTTTGAAGAAATGCCTACAACCAAATCACAATACTTCTAAACTGCTAATAAATGTCCAAAGAAATTCAACGCAATTAAATCTGACGCAAATTATGTAGGCATTGTCTGGAGAGATATAAGAAATATACATCAGTTTATCATCCTATTACCCATTCTCCAAAAATATCTGAGGCTCTGAAAGCATTAAAAAATGTATACGGACACACTCACTTTGCTTGGAACGTCTATTGAACAACTTTCGCACAAATTTTTTGATCAGCCCGGAATTCTTTATCTCGCCATTTTCCTGGCCTATGTGCCAAGCAGAAATCCTTCTTGGGCTTGAATAAATAATGAGGCTTTTAAAGTGCTTTTAAGTGCACCCCTGCCATAAACAACAATACTCGCTCTGCAACTAGCAAAGTGGAAAAAATCTACATTTAGCTGGATGATATTTTATCAAATTCACAGCACTTATATTATCGCCTCGAATTACTAAGTTCCCATATTTATACCAGTTTCAGAAAGCTGCTTTCTCCTGAGCCTTTAAGCGTCTTGTAACTTTAACTAGTTTCAGTCGAAGTATATGATAAACTTTTCTATCTTGTCTTAGTTGGAATTAGAATAGTTTCTGTTGCGAAGTAGACCTAGTACGGCTTAATCCCAAAGTCCTAATGCCACATTTCCTTGATGTTGCATTATGCTTGATTGCCCAAGAATGTCCACGTGCACGTAACAGTCATTGGATTTATTTTACTTTCAACAAATTTTGTCTCTCGACGTGGGTTTAACACATATTAAGATAAAAAGCGCAGAATGACAATAAGAGTCTTTGGTTGTAAGGACTAGAAATGAAAATAAAGAGAGAACTGTGTGGCAGGAATGTGTAAAAAGAATGGAAAACACCTGTCTAGTAGAGAATAAAAAAAAAAACTTTTTACATTTTTTATTACCAATCAGCAGACATACTTTGTTTCACGTAAACCGAATGTATCATCATATAAATATATTTACACAGAAATTGTTTTCAATATTTATTCGGAAGATGCAAATATAAATTAACGAATTTTATAAATTTCATGCGATCAACGCGTTCGTCCACATTTTGTAATAAATTATTTTGTACTGAAATTGAAACGCACGGAATTTATTCCAAATTAGCGCAATTTATGCAAATTTGCAACATATATTGGAGTCAGCCGTTTCAATAATCTAAAAGACCAGTTTATTTAAATAATAATTATAGTGTGTATTTGGTGGTAAGATACATTTAAAAAGCATTTCATCACAATCGTAATATACGGGGTGTCAATTTGAAAACTTCCCACCCTTAATATCTCTCTTACAGTTAAAAATTTCGAAAATCAGAAAGACACGTCAATTTTATTTGTAAGGGGGACACTTTAGATTAATATTTTTAGCATTCTTGTTTCAACCCCCTATGGGGTATATGTCACCCTTAGAATCTTAAATGGGAATGGGGGTCGAGTGGCACTTCGTTTTAAAGGGCCTTCAATTCTCTTTTCAGTGGTATCCTACTTGGTTGCTTTCTGTTCAGAGGTTTCCGACTAATCGCGTTTCAAAGTTGCAGAACAATTAAACTTTCCCGCATTGCGATGTTGGTTTCCAGGTTAGTGTTTACACAAAAATATTGCATTGGCTCTCCTTGCAGTACAAATGATTAGAACAGTGGGTGACACCGTTAAAATCGTTGAATAACAGAAATTGATATCTCATTTATTGATTATTTTTAAGTCTGTTTTCGAACTCCTCCCTAACATTTCGGAAAACGAAAAACAATATCAACAGGTTGTGTTTTATAAACAATGGACTTTAGATGTCCCCAAATTTATATAAATTATTCTAGTATCCTCTTAATGTAAATTTTTCTAACACGCTTCAGTATGAAGGCTGCGAACATTCAAATAGATGACATTTTTTATGGAAATTGATTCTAATTATATAAAACCTTTTGTATTTGTATTTTCCTCGAGGTATTTGCATATATATTTATTCGATGAACGCAACAAATTTTCTTGAGACCAATAAAGCGCTCACAAATGTTTGAGACGAATTGAATAAATTTTACTGCGAAAGCGCAATTAAAATGTTTTTTCTTTCTTGTGAAATTGACTTTATTCCAGTTTAATCGCAACATCTACGTGGCTGTAGACAATCAACTGTCTAATCTCAAGATCAATGATAGTATTCGTATTATTAGTTTAAAAAATGTATCAATTGAAGAATGTTCTGCGATATTAACACAACTTACTACTTACTTATGAAATACTACTCTACTGGTCTGGTTGTTCTGCAGACCTCAACGATCTTCGACTTAGTTCTGGTATTGTAGAAAACAGTTTCCAATTATATGTCGGAAAAATAATCAATAGTTTAAACCATTGTTAACCCATTGGGCTAATATTAAAAAACCTATATTAGGACATAGAAATACCGAATATAAAAACCGTTGCAAACATCAACCACACAGGACCCGGAAAAGACAAAAATAAGACATCCTGAGAAACCACTATACAATCCATCCTACACCAACGCACACAAATGACAAGAATCACGGAAGAGTTGCCACAAATGCAAGCAAACACGCGACCGTTCATCCGCTCTTATTTTGGCCAACATAGACAAACTACCCACCTAACTGACAGAAAGACATCTTGCCTGGTTATGGACATTAACAAGGCTTTGACAGTGTCTGGCATAGAGGCTTACTATACAAACTACACACACCAACATATCTACTACACACAATAAGAACTTACTAGAAAAAAGACAACTACAAGTACGAATTGACAAAACACTGTCATTTTCTGTTTCCCCTGAACAAGGGCTCCCTCAAGGATCCCCGCTCTCACCGTTTCTCTACAATATAAACTGCCATGACATATACAATTACAACTTACCAGACAAAAATCAAATCGACAGATCGCATACATATTACAATACGCAGACGACACGGCACTTATTGTACATGACAAAACTACTGAGAGAGCAGCTCAAAGACTCCAAACACTAACAAACAACACAATGACATGGTTTTATAAATGGAGACTAACACCAAACGCGTCAAAAAACCAACTTCTGCTCACAAACCCACAGACTCAACGCTGACTCCCCTACAATAACTGCAGACGGCCAAACGACACAACCAAAAAACGACCGTAAAATACCTTGGAATCACAATTGACCACAAACTTAAATTCACTAAACACATACGAAACATCAGGGCAGAAACAATAAAGAGAACAAAACACTTCCGATCACTAACCTACAAAGACAGAGGAATTAGCACAAACACCCGCCACCAAAATATATAAAGCTATTTGTAGAGCCTTGCTAGACTATGGACATATACTCATGACCAACGGAACAGAAAGGACGAAACATTATATACAAACAACAGAACAAATTGCACTAAGACTAATAACACGAATAAGACACCCCCCAAAACCCACTACACAACCCCCCCACCCAACTACTATACGAACGCACAAACATGACAAAGATCTCGGAAAGACTCATACAGCTACAGACAAAATGGACAAACAACCCCTACAACTGGACCATACTGAATCCCCTTTGTCTTACAAGACCAACCAGACAATCCCGCTTTCGTTTCCCTACATTAACGCTACTCGAACACTTACAAACGCTACGGACTAGTGGACAATAAAATAATTCCTTCTTGCCACTGAAATCTTATTTATCTAATAGTATTGTTAACCTAGAATAAGAGAATTTTCATATTTGTTTTCATTTAGATTAAGACTGTATGTATTAAACAAGGGCAGAAAGACCGATAGGGCGATAGCCTTTTTTAGAAATAAAGATGTTTACTACTACTGCAAGCAAAGTGGACGGACAATCCACACAACTGGACTATACTGAACAAGACAAACTATATATCCCGATTCCGATTTCCTTCTCCGGCTATTATAGAAAACTTTAGAATGTGGAAAACTAAATAGAAAGTTATTTTGTTAACTGTAAATATTCTTAATATGAAAATTACGTAATAACATGGGGTAAGAGTATGAAGTATGGAAAATATGTACTTAGTCAAACATTTCATATAACTGGTTTCAACCGTATTGCTTTTACCCGCGTTGTTACTCTTTAATAATTAATTATCGGACTTTCGACAGGATAAAACGTCTACTAGACTAATTTTTTTCGAGAAATGTTCACTGATGTCGCAAAACTCAAGCTTCTATCATAACCGTCTTCGTTGAGTTTTTCTTCCTTTTCTATTTATTTTTAACTCAGAATAAACATGTTTTGTGCAAATTCTTCTGAATCTACCAAGAGAATCCCAACTAATGACGAGCTTTGGGTAAATAATTATTCGACCTTTTGCTTATATTGTTTTTCTTCTTATTCTCACATTTCGAGTGCAATTAAGTCCATGCGTGTATGATTGAACGTTCTATTTGCTGCAATTTCCGCTTTGCACTTTCATTGCTGGCATTAGAGGTCCTTTTCGGGTGTTGTCAATTGGAACTCATAAACAACCATATACAAAAAGAAGTTAATGAATTGGAAATAGCTTGTGTCTAGCAGTGAATAAATCAAAAATAAAAACCCTTCGAACGGAATTGATAAATATACTCACGTAATAACAAAAAGAATATTAACATGCAGTCTCAAAAAGGGATGAGAAAAATGCGCCCGGGCGCCATAATTCATCTGGCTGTCGTTCCAGTTTGCTATTTTTGTGCATTTTTGACCCAGACCTTTAGAATCCCCTAGGACGTGGGCGAAATGCCGGGAACTTCTTTAATTTATATCGTCTGATTTAAAGTTGGATAAATGCGCCAAAAGAAACTGTCACCAGAACTGGATTTAATTTCCTCCAGATTTCAAGCGCTTTATATCGACTAGAAAAACGGAATCAATTCTTGTTGATTTTCAATGGAATAAATTGTGAGTGAACCAGCAATAAGTACCTATTTCAAATAAAATTTAAATTTTTACACTTTCTGTATAAAGAAACCTAACTTCTTAGATTGCATGTATCAATCAGAATGTAATAAATATCATACTACTGCCTCACGATAAATAAATAAACTATCTTCTATGTCAAATATATGTTGCTTGCCACAGTTGCATAGAGTGAAATGTGAGCATTTTACGGTATCTGCCAATATTTTTCCGCTTGGAAAAAATTCTTTTATCGCATGTGGAAGCAACTCTTCCTATTACGAACGTAATATTGAACGATGCCAATAAATTTCAATTTGAACAGCTTTGTATACATTTTTTATCTCGTACAATGTATTTTTTTTTAATTTTTCGATCCAGTGCATGTGACATGACCAACAATAGGCAAAGTGAAATGACAATGTTTTCAAAAAATAAAATATTAAGGTGCTGTGATGAGACTTGCTAATAATTGTGTCTGAGTATCCAATGTGTACGAGCCGGAGGCAAAAATCTCTTTTTATTTAGACAATATTTAGTTTCTCCATTTATCAAGCTTCACTCGATTGGCAAGTCCAAAAGAGTTGAAAATTTCAATCATTTGCAACCATTTTAATCTTGATTAAAAATGAATTCATAAACGAAGGAAAATTATACAAAACTCCGTTTACTCATATTAAGGAATAGTTTAAGATTTTTTTTTATAACGGAGCAAATGTGTGACATTTAACAACTTCTTAGGTAAATTATAGTGCAAGCTAAAAAATTAATCCTTCTTTATTAAACCGCCCTGTTTAAACCCACAGTGAAATATGATTTCTTGTTTAAGATCCTGTTTATGACAAATTTGTTGTGACACTTAATTTCAGCCTTGCTACACTTTCAGTGAAGTAAAAACAAACATTTTGGGGTCGCTAAGTTTTGTGTTTCCCACTATAAAAGTATATTGAAACTGCCCAGGAAGATAATAAATCCTGTTCACACAAGATGCTATTTTTTTCTTTTATCTTTCCTTGTTGAGCAGTAAATAGCCCTCATCGAATACGAAAGTTTCGGGATTTATTTAGAGGTTTTTACGGGAAAAAATCGGAAGTTTTCATCCCTATTTCGATAAATTGGTAGCATAAACTATTGCTTGTTGGAGGCAGTAAAACAAACTGTTCGATTGTTAAGGTATGGAATGTTTGCCTTGCGATAATATAAAAAGTTACTTTAATCACAGCATTCTTTTGCCTTTTCTATTTCAACGAAAATATTATAGAAATAGAGTATAAATACCATCGAGATAGAGCAGGATATGAGGAGAATAGACGCTTAAGAGCGTATTATTTGATAGTTTTTCTCCAAAACTGAATTATGTGCAAAATTTAAAAAAACAGTAAATAAATTTGGTAATCCCGGTAATTGTTTCGATATCAATCTAAACTTGTGTTTACTAATTAAACACTTTACTACTTTATTCACGATGGACTTGACTTTACACTCCATGTTCTCTTAAAATTAATTTGCTCGTAACTCCTGAACTACTGAGGATTGATAAAATGTTTATAAAGTATTTTTCTACTAAAAATTGACCATGAAGTGCGCTCTTAAGATATAGTCCATTGATGGGACACCCAGTTTAAAGATACAACCCAACAAGTTGATGCAGAGATTATTCAAAAAGCAGATATTAATATTGATATTAAATTTAGGAAAGTGAATATTAGAAGACTAACTAAACAATCACAATTCCGGAAGATAACATAAAATATATTTTGAGGAAGCAGAATAAATTTAAACATGGAATAGACCTGTTTTTATAGGTAAAATTATTATTTGTTTTATTTTTATTATTTATAAAATTTTATTTTATTTGAACTAGATTATAGGTAAACACAGTTTATCTATAAATATCGAGAAATATTTACAATGGTACTTTGAACAAGCAAGGATTTCCTAGACATAGTCGGTCCCAAGATATTTGGCACTGACGTAATAATTGTGGTTCTTTTTCTATTAGATTTCCATCGAGCCAGATGGAAATTTGATGTTATTAACGTATGTCTTTCATCAAATTGTTACACGTTTATGATATTGCGCGGGAGGCGCTAGAGCGGTTCAAACCAGAAATACAATTTCTACACTTACATCAACCAATACTAAGGACGAATTTTTAATATTTTAACAATGAAAAATAAAAATAATTTTTAAAACTTCTCCAAAACCCAGCTTTAACAATAATATATGATTCAAACCCCAAACACTAACAAACAACACAATGACATGGTTTTATAAATGGAGACTAACACCAAACGCGTCAAAAAACCAACTTCTGCTCACAAACCACAGACTCAATGCTGACTCCCTACAATAACTGCAGACGGCCAAACGACACAACCAAAAAACGACGTAAAATACCTTGGAATCACAAGTGACCACAAACTTAAATTCACTAAACACATACGAAACATCAGGGCCGAAACAATAAAGAGAACAAAACACTTCCGATCACTAACCTAAAAAGACAGAGGAATTAGCACAAACACCGCCACCAAAATATATAAAGCGATTTGTAGACCCTTGCTAGACTTTGGACATATACTCATGACCAACGGAACAGAAAGGACAAAACGTTATACACAAACAACAGAACAAATTGCACTAAGACTAATAACACAAATAAGACACCCCCAAAACCCACTGCACAACCCCCCCACGCAACTACAATACGAACGCACAAACATGACAAAGATCTCGGAAAGACTCATACATCTACAGACAAAATGGACAAACAACCCCTACAATTGGACCATACTGAATCCCCTTTGTCTTACAAGACCAACCAGACAATCCCGCTTCCGTTTCCCTACATCAACGCTACTCGAAGACTTACGAACGCAACTGACTAGTGGACAATAAAATATTTTTTTCTTGTCATTGGAATTTTATTTAATAATATTGTTAACCTAGAATACGAGAATTTTCATATTTGTTTTTTATTTAGATTAAGACTGCATGTATTAAACAAGGGCAGAAAGACCGATAGGTCGATAGCCTTTTTTAGAAATAAAGATGTTTACTACTACTATATGATTCAACAAAAATGAATGTTTAAGATTTGCGGAAGAACTCAACCTTGCAACCACGCAATAGGAAGGCAAATGCCTAGAACCAATCTCAGACATGAGAAAATTTCAATGTGGCGTCCCAATTATGACGTCACTGCCAAATAGCTTGGGACAGACTATAAAACGGTTAACTTGCTGATTGCATTCAAAAATGTGTTCCACTCAATTAATTTGGTTTAAAATCCTCATAAACTCAACATTTCCATAGCATTCCACAGAAAGAACATTTGACATAAATCTTCATGGCATTTCCACATTTTTTATTATTTACCGTGAAACCCTTCGAATAAACCAGCCTACTCAATACCTCATAAATTGGAGGAACAGGAAAAGTCGTTTTTTCGTTCGTCGTCATTTTATTCTAAACAGTTGTAAGAAGAAAAAAACATGTATGGCTTTTCACTTCTCGTGACCAGTTTCTCGTAAAAACGAATAGGATATTACAATAACACTAGATCCAATTCACTTTGATGTGCGAGAATTCTGGCGAAAAGTCTTTAAATTATCGGCTATTGCATTTTCTTTTAGCGATGCGGAGTTCGAACGGTAAATATAAAAGCGAGGATTCACGCACGAAGGAATTCTGATACTGTGGAAAGTAGACGATATTCTAGAGGACGCTTAAAAGATATTGTAAAACTCAATTGGGTTCAACGTTTTAGAAGATTGCTACGAATTCCTGCCAGAAAATAAAATATAATTTTATAAAATGAATTTTCTTTAGAAATGTACAAAAATTCAAATATTTTCAGTCTTTTCATTAAAAGTGTCATTCTTGATTCAAAGTAAGAAAAGTAGAAAGTAATGCAAAAACATGTTATATCTTAGTATTCTGTATATAGCAAAGGTTGCAAGTTATAAACCCAGTAGATTAACAAATATACAGGGAGGTTTATTATCAAGCCTTCAAGGCAAAGCTGAAGATCCTACACTATGCAAAACATGTTTAAAAAAAAGTGTTAAAAAAGTTATAAATTTGATTTAAATTTGAGCTACGTTTCTATCAGTATTTTAAAAATATCTAGATTAGAAACTTTTTGTAAATTGTGCAGATATATTTCTTCAGACAACGAATAAGATGCGTATTTTACAATTTCCGTTTCTCATACCACTTACCTAAAACTGATCACTGTGTTGATAATATGAAAAATGTAACTAGAGACAAGCTTTAGGCCAAATCATGTTTACCCCAATGAACATTACCAGTATATTGGTTTTATTATTGAATCACTCTGCATAGGTCTATGAAAAAATCCTCAACTTAGACAGAAAGATAGAAGCACTTTTCTATTTTAAATAATACTGTATTTGTCTTTATGCCATATAACACTTAAACTCACGTTTTTTGGTTAATTTTCGTTATCTCATAGATACCACAATTTAATATAAATATCCAATTCATATTGTGAATTATTCTTCAATTTTTATTTCCCAGTATCGCCTTTACTTTTAATCAAAATATGATTCTGATTTAATTCGTATGGACAATTTACGTAAAAAGACAAACAACTAATTCCTCTAGGTTTTCGAAGTAAATGTTTTACTTTTTTTGCCATTGAAGCTTGTAGAGTAATTTTTCGGAATTGCTAAGGGATTTCTGTAGTTTTTTTTTGGAAATTTCTCGAGCTAGACTATGTAGGACTTTGCCCTCAATTCACAAAATCCCTACAAATCTGTTTACTTCGACATTTAGATTAAGTTTACATCTATGAATAATTGATATTTCAAACAAGAGTATATTCACATATTTGCTGTTGTTACATTGCCACAATAATTTACAAAACGTGTTTGCAGCAGTATTTATTTAACTCCAAAAAGGCTGCTAAAATAGCATTATTTATGAGGCTAAACTGGAAAGTTTCACAAGCACTCAAATAAAATATATAAGGAGCCGAGTTTATTTACGGCGTTTTTGCTCTGTAACGCTTAGATTGAACGTAATTTAGATATATTCTCCGAATGTTTGGGCTCCGGAAAAAGGCAAATGTTGATCTGGAATGTAAATATACGGGGCAAGATTGTCAAGCAAAGTCTCCCTATTATTTCCCAACACTGATTAATTCGGGAAAGTTTGCCAGTTTCATGTAAGATTATTTGCTTGTGATAGTGATTCGGAAGATCAGCAATATTTTACTTGACAATAGAATAATGTAACAATAATCAGGATTATGAAGTATATTATTTGATAATAAAGTAATAAAAAAATAATAAAATACTCTAGAATGTAACGTACAATTTGTTTAGCTGTTGTTCAAATACTTAATGGACAATCCAAATTTACGATATTTGAATTAATGAATGTATTATTAGTAGTAGTAAACATCTTTATTTCTAAAAAAGGCTATCGACCTATCGGTCTTTCTGCCCTTGTTTAATACATGTAGTCTTAATCTAAATAAAAAACAAAGATGAAAATTCTCTTATTCTAGGTTAATAATCTGATTAAATAAACTTTCCAATTCTAATGAGAAGAAAAATTATTTTATTGTCCAGTAGTCAGTTGTGTTTGTAAGTGTTCGAGTAGCGTTGATGTAGGGAAATGGAAGCGGGATTGTCTGGTTGGTCTTGTAAGACAAAGGGGATTCAGTATGGTCCAGTTGTAGGGGTTGTTTGTCCATTTTGTCTGTAGATGTATGAGTCTTTCCGAAATCTTTGTCATGTTTGTGCGTTCGTATAGTAGTTGGGTGGGGGGGTTGTGCAGTGGGTTTTGGAGTGTCTTATTCGTGTTATTAGTCTTAGTGCAATTTGTTCTGTTGTTTGTATATAACGTTTTGTCCTTTCTGTTCCGTTGGTCATGAGTATATGTCCATAGTCTAGCAAGGGTCTACAAATAGCTTTATATATTTTGGTGGCGGTGTTTGTGCTAATTCCTCTGTCTTTGTAGGTTAGTGATCGGAAGTGTTTTGTTCTCTTTATTGTTTCTGCCCTGATGTTTCGTATGTGTTTAGTGAATTTAAGTTTGTGGTCAATTGTGATTCCAAGGTATTTTACGTCGTTTTTTGGTTGTGTATGTATTATTATTTTTCTTAATTCACATGATTTACAGTTCATTTCGTTCAGTTGGTGATCAATTGTAATGTAGTGAAATATCAATCAAAAATTTTATTCTGTTAAACCGTTGTTGCTGCGTTATTATAATTTGCTTTGAACTTTGAACAGAGTAATAGGAAATAATAATTTCCTGTTTAAGTGTAACTTTAGCCGTGAGAAGTTTACATTTCGTCAAAAAACGGTGCATCATACTCTCAAAGATTATGATTATTGGTAATAAACATAATACATCCTACATAAAAACATAATAAACCTAATTTTTTTTTGCTTTAATCTAAATTTTAAACTAATTTCATGTCAATAATTCATGAATTCTCTTAAAATATTGACGAAAAACTATGTGCAACTTTTTGCTTTTTTTAATCCTATTATTTGACACGACAAACATGGTTTGCAACTGTAAATTCCGCATTACCTCATCGTTAATATTTAAATTAATCTCTGGGGCCCTCCAAATAAAAATTTTAAATAAAATATTAAATATCTAATGAATTATAAATAATTATAAATATTTATATGTTTTAATAATAACATATTGGAAACCAATAAATAACAAGACGCTTTTTGAACCAACTAGCTTAGCATAATATTTTCTATTCCGCGGAAATAAAATATAATATATTCAAACTGAGATATGCAATGTACCTTTCTTTAACTGGGACAAAAATAAATTGAGTCACGTGTACCCTTCGACCTTATTTTCACGGTATGTTGGAAATAGATTTAGTCAGCAAAACAATGTTTTTTTCGCGAGAAAATAATAGCTTCTGGAATTTAACAAAAGCATCTTAAATCTCGTCAACATCAAACTCTCTCTTTATGGTGTACATCACCGCAATAGTGAAATATATATTTTTTTACTTGCAGGCTTCATAGACAAAGTACAAGCATGAGCAGAAATGGTGGCAGCAGACACAGCAGAATGAATGGATCGACAAACGAGAGTCGAAAATTTGGAAAAACACCTAGTCCAGGTAAGGAATTTTTCAATTAGAATAGAGGAGTATTTCCACTTTTCTTTTTTCGAAAAATCGTCAAATTCTATTAGCTATATTTGTTCAAATATCATTGGCATTATTGCGGTCAAAATAGTAAAAAAGAATCCTCTCAAAACGCCGTTATTGTTTGCGTTGCCTTTGCAACTTTGTTCTTAATTGTTCTTATTTTATGAATCGATCAGGAAGCTATCAGAACCCTAAGCTGAAAATATTAAACCAGACTCATGAATCAAATCGTATTGGTGCTCTAAAACTGAATAAATAAATATAATTACCGGATGCAAAAAAACACGTTTTATAAATATTTAAGTTCGCTTCTTTTTCTTTTTCAGTTCTATATTAAAACAGCAGTTTCTTCAGGCTATATTAATACTCGACTAATTTTTTTATTAAAATTTGTAATTGATACAGTTTGAAATTTTTAATCGAATTTGTTAAATTTTATAGGAAATTACATCGCCTCATGACTGAATAATTTAGGGATTTTTATATTCCCAAACCGGGGCTTCGCAGCATTAACATCCTGGGTGAGATTTAATTTTCATCCTCCCAGGACGGAAATAAGAGAGTCTCCAAGAATATGAATTCAAAGATAAATGCAAACTGGTCCCCAAATGTTCAAATTGCTTTTTAATTCGATTGGATTTTAATTCCATTTTGGAAATGTTTTTACAGCTTCGAATCATAATTGACCATCTCATATTTTCCAAACTAATTGCCTCTGAAATTGAACTTCCGAACAAACGTTTACCTAAGAGTATTTGCAGAAGCTGTTAAGGTTTACGGCTTCAATTTTTATAAGTGAATTTTATTTATTTCAGGCCCATGTGTTTACTACCCGGCATCTCGAAGCAAGGAAATTTCAGCCTACACTTCCCAAACGTTTATAGGCGGACCCGAATGACAGTTACACTCGACGGACGTCTGAAATCGTGGATCGGAAAATCAAACTCAACACAATATTGCAAGGGTTTCCGTTTCGCTTCCATCATGAAAAGGCCCTAATTTAATATGAACCGAAAATTCACACAAAAGCCCAACACATTCGCTCACGGCTTTTTAGGAGAGAAAATTATTCCCATCAAAGATCGAGACATTTTTTTAGCGAAAATCAGCAAAGTTCATCAACGACTCCCAAAATTGCAAATGCAAAATTAGTACATCAAATGATTTAACAGAAATGCAGCTTTTTTATTAAAAAGTTGCTAATTGGATAGCACTAAAGGCATAATCAGTCATTAACTTTTTTGCTCGGCTGTTTAAAGAGTTGAAGAGCTGAAGCAATATTCTAATTGGGTTTATTTTTGATTCGTTGAAAGTTATTTTTTAAAGAGCGAAATTACAACAGTACGTTGCTAAAATGTGAATATTCAGTTATAAGCTGATAAGTTGTGTACCTCTTTTTTACAGACTCTTTCCGACTGAAAATACTGTAATGTAGACCGGTACATGTAACACCGGCAGTGGTCACAGGGTGAGTATTAACATAACAGTTTCTCTTAAAAAGGATGTCAATAAAAAATTAATAATGGTGTGTAATAAGAACAATAAAAACATTCAACAAACAACTAAAGTTTCATATATGTTTGTGCCTTTTTACTATGCATTTGGAGTTAAAATAGTACAAATTAGCATCAGAAGTAAATTCCCCATAAACTTAGCGCGAGAAAGTCACCACGTTATACCTTACCAAATGTACCAAGAAATATAAACAACAGAGTTCCAGAGATGTAGAAAAAGCATAGTCATACGCATGCCAAAAAAATGAACTAAATAATACCAAACTACAAAACAACTAGAATTATTATATTACTCCCGATACTAAATAAAGTGTTGGAACAGATTGACAGAAGGACTTGATGACAAAACATGAGAAAACAAAAAACTTGACAAATAACATACGAACGACGCATTTGAACGGACGGAAAACAGTCAGCTTATTTACAGATATCAATAAAGCTTTTAATAGTGTTTGGACTGTCATTTAAACTTTGTGCATTTCGATCACTACCCACAAATTGAAGTGCGAATTTTACCTTTGCTTCCTCCTTTCAAGAAAACATATAACTTTTGCTTTCCCCTTGAACAAGGCTCCCTCAGATGACTACTGCCCCTTTTTTGCAGTATATTCTGCCATGACATTTACAACCACATTTTAAAACCCAAATATTCAAATTAACAATAGTTTAACAAAACATGGTACATATTACAATGTGCCGACGACACTACATTTATAACGCACGATAAAACTACTACAAAAGCACAAATGAACTTTTTCCATCTTACTCAATTTTTTCTACAGTTTGATTAGTGTTCAGTTCAAACCGCATGTGCACAACCCCGGAGATATTTTTTATATCTTTCAGATTTCTTGCATACAACATTTGGAAGGACTTTATATTGCATTTTTCTAATTTAGTCTCCATGTTTTAAGAATTTCCAGTAGTTTTTTTTATGTATCCTTTCGTTGTTATAATTCAAGATTGTTGGCGATGCACGTTATATTTTCGTGTATCATAAAGGTTTCAAAACGCCTTGAAACTTAAGTTAACAGGAACGTTTTGGATTATTTTAAAAAATTGAACAAATCGTGTGCCATTTGAAAATAAAAATTGTTTTCGTCTCTTGGTCGCTTTCACTTATTTTATAATGTAAAATAATCGAAAATTTAAAAAGTAATTTGAATGAGAGAGAGAAAAGTGAATGACTAAAAACATACCGACAAATTAAAAGTAAAAAAAGATGTTGAAGAAATTAAATAATTTGAATCTGTTCTGGCGTTGGGAAGACTTTTCAATTAAGTGTATTGTGGTTGTCTAACCAAAGTAAATACGTATTTCATTTGTATTTAGCAAAGTTGTCTTTCAGAAAATGTGCAAAATATCAACCAAAAAATTTAACAGGTGAATATGTTCAAACACTTTCAATCTTCATCTCTTAAGGATTTTCGAAAAGAGCTAATGTACACTTTAAAAAAGCAAAGAAGAAACAATGCAGGAAAGTCTAAGCAGAAAAATCACAGCAAAATAGACAAATAAAAACTGAATGCCCAAGGAAACTTTATAAAGGAATTTAATTTAAAAGTAGTTCGACTTAAAATATTTTCCTTTAAATCAAAACTTTGTCAGCACTATACCAAAATGATATTGTCCTTAGTCGCCAAAGTCACAAAGCGTTACAAGCATATTGCATCAAAGTTTATGATTCTATTAAAGCTCCTTTATTCGAGCTTAAAATGTCGGATCTGAACTCTGATGTGGCGAGGCGCAGCTCATGTGCTTTGTATGTAAAGTTAAATTATGTAATTTAAGATACGAGGAGCATAACTCAACACATTGAGGAAAGCCACACTTAAAAGCCATCTCGGATGAAACGTTTAGTTGCGTGTCGAGAGGTACTGCAGTTAAGGGCTTTCCGAACCGGAACATGTTGACATACCTACCAAAAACAAAGCGGATTCTACACAGGGTGTCGTAACATTCATATAATTAATAATAAGAATCCTGCGCAAATGTTATCAATATTTAACCTATACTGTAAATGATCGGTTTAAGTTGGAAGCAGTAAATATATTTCGTGTATTCCGGTGATTTATCGAGCCTCAGAACCATTATTTTACTGCAAATCACGACGGAATTGAAAGCTTTTACTTATAGATGAGTTGGAAATTTGCAAGCCTGTTGCAACTGAAATCGATGAATAATAAACCAATTTACGGATGTTCAAAGCTTCAGCGAATTATAAAGTTTTTGCAAATAAAACGCAATTGCCAAGAATGAAAGTATTAAAAGAAAATTCATTAACTAATTATTATGAAGGAATTATCCAGTGCTTTTATCATTTTGGATTTTTAAAATTAATCCTAAACAGTCAGAATTTAACAAAAGAAAAAAAAGTAAATATTTAAGTGATAATAGTGAAAAAGTTCAATACTACTATTTGAATCGCTGTTACAAAGACGTTATGATTTCGTATTTAATTACTAGTATTTATGCACATGAATATTCCTTAGAGTAGAGACAACTATACAATATCTGAATCGTTAATATTTTTTGAATACGATTTTGTGTGTCAAGTCATATTTTTGCTTATTCTTTGAATCTACTTAGTTTCCCTTATTAATTTCAGGTGTATTTGTTTTCTTATCTAGTTAAGTTTTTATACCGTTAACCAAGACGTGATCACTTTGTTCATTTGGTAAATTATAGGCAAATTGTTCTGGATATTCAAATGTTTCGGACTTTGAGATTGAAGTCACTGAATTCAGAAAATAATTTAAGGCCGATCAGACGAAGCTACAATGCGATATGAAGCATTATCCTTTGCACTTTTTCAACGTCTACGTTTTATTAGTTTCATACATTTCCATTGTCCTTTGCAATTTTTGTTTCCTTTATTTTTTTTATTTTAGCAAATAGTGATTTTATTTTTTCACGGCTCACTTTTCAGATTCTAAAAAAAATTGTCCTAAGACTGTTTTTTATTTAAACTGTTTTACACCATATGTTTACTCTTTATAGGCACAATCTACTTTCATAAAAAGTGAATTATTAACTTAAAAAGCGTTCTTTTTTTCCGAAAATGTTCTGCAAATAGCCACAAAGTTTCACTAAAATGTTATTTAAATCTTTCATACGGTTGTTTGCCATCACACAAAACGGGGCAGATGTGTAGTTTCGATATAAAAACAACTAACATTTTAAAACTACGAATTCAGATATCAACTTAAAACTGTATTTAAATTCGAGAAACGGGCATTTTCCAAATTTAGGGCAAGTTCGTAATTTATTTAAAGAAATGTTTAACTGTGAGTTATAAAAAATGTTATATGGAAAAATTGAATTAACGGTTAATGATAGAGTTGAAATCGATCTGGATATTGAACTTTAAAAATTGTCGACAAATAAACATATTAATCACACTGTATATTATGGCAAGTTATACTACCCTGACATAGATTTGATAGCTATATAGATTTGAAAAAAACAGATTTTAAAAAAATATATTTAAAAACTCAAGAACAAAATTACACTTATTGCTTTTTGGACTATGGATTTACAACCGAATAAATAACCAAAAGACCTATTTGTCACTCTAATTTAAAAAACCCCAAAATCTAGAATTCCATTAATAAAAATAATGTAAAATTTTCGACTTAATTCTAATTGCAAAAGCATCTGGATGACTTTCTACAGCGACATTTCGCAAAGCGTTTTATTTATTTCGAGATTTATTTATAGATATTCTTATGGAAACGTTCGTGACGGTGTGACCCTGTTGTTTATAGAATCTTCACAAAAATAATAAGTGTATTTTCTTCTTATTAAATTACTACACGCCGCAATGTCATCCTGTTTGTCGTTTAGAAGATGAGAAGTTACGAACGTGATGTGCGTCTCAATTTGCTTGCCCCTTTGCAGCTTTATTTCTCAAGTCTGATATTAAATGGAATTATACTAAACTGTTAGTAGCGCTTAAGTTAAATCTTGTTTTAATATAAAACGAAAGTATTTGTATTTTAAGCGCAAAAACAAATATTTTGGAGAAAAGTGAAGAAATTATTTTCCACAATCTTCAGAGGTACGACGCACGATTATTTAAAATTGCCATGCTAAAGTCAACTTTTCAGCTAATTCTAAAGATATTTGTATATACGTTTTCCATTAAGGCCTTTTCATGATCAGATTTACGATTTCATCCGTTCGCCGCACTCTGTTTCGTATCAGTATTTTTTCAGTTTGCTCATGTTGTAGACTTTAGTATTTAGGACTGACTATTGTATGTACACTGTAAAAACATGCACAGAGAGCTCAATTACTGTAAATATTAAATGAAAGGGGTAAAAGCAAATACCCTTTTAGTCATAGATGAAATATATAATATAATGCAGTGAATATTAGGGTAGGGTTTTAGGAAATTTCATACAAAGCTGTTAAGTTTTATCACAGCCTATGAAAAGTATTAGCGGGTATAGTTTGAAACTTTCTGGTCAAATATGAAATGTTCCACTTATCTTAAGGAAATCCGAGCCTTGGGCTTATGGATAATACTGACTTGGAAAACTGAATAACAAATTTATTTTTTATCTTGTCACGTTCCTAATTACGATTGGTTAAAACGAATGATTTTTTTACAGTTTCCAGAAAACAGCACGCTGCTTCAATTTTAATTAAAGCACGCTCCTAAAACCAATTAATGCCATTCCCTCTCAGTTCAACATTTAACAATTAAGCTGCTCGTTATTTATTTAGACACAAGAAACGATATAGGGATTTACAAAAAGCAACAAAATCAGTTGGCGATTCTAAAAATAGCTACTGCATTTTTTCAGCAAACATAAACTTCACGGTAGTAAGTATAAAATTGCTTTACTCATGGCTGTTGAAACATTTGCTTAGCAAAGTGTTGCGAATTTTAAGCAGCTTTGGCAGGAAGTTGGATTAAGTAACACATAGAATTCCCCTCCCAAGGAAAGCTTAAATACGAAGTAACTGAATTAGTTGTTAGGGGTTATTATTATGCCAATATTGCTGGAAAACTTGCGTATTAGGAAAATTTTACAGCTCTTCCCTTTACTAAATTTAGACTAATACTTCATTGATTCGTGTAATGTTGCTTTTTATCACTTTAAACTAGCTAATTTCAATTCATGAATTTCAGTAGTTCTATCCTAACATTTTCGTATGGCTTAATTCGATCGAGCAAATATTACAAAATTAGTTCAAACTCACTCAAAATATTAACAGTCGAACTCTAATGCACATGTAAAAAACAGCAATTTAAAAAAAAAGGATAAACATGTATTTTAAAAATCTGTAAATTTATGAATAGATGTAAAAAAACCCAATTAAATGTGTCCAGGATATTCGAATAGAACAAGCACAAGCAGCAAAATATATTTTTTAATCCACTTATAAGCTTCTACTTATAAAACTTACTTTCTGAAATTTAGTTTGCTGGCCAATTCCCTTCAGATCTTTAAAACAACTTATTGCATAAATTATCCTCCTAAATAATTGAGAGGCTGTTATTGAGTTAAGAAACTTGTTTAGCTTTAAGGCAAATAAAAACCTTGTTAATTTATTATGTTGTTAATTATCTGGACTGAGTAGAATGTAAAATAATTTATACACTAATTCAATATTATGTCACTGAAATATAGCGATGAATTTTAGAAAATTGTAACCTGCATTATACCTACTAGTCCCTTGAAGTGTTTTGTCTATGTAAATATGCCAACTCCTGGACCAAAGTAAGTCATATTCTAGTCAGTTAGGAATAATTTTAAACACCTAAATTTAGTGTAAATAGATTTTAAGAATTAGTCGCTGTATACAATAGCGAAATTATCTAGCTTCTAATAAATATTTTTGTGAAAGTATAAGTAGATGTTTTATTTAAACTTCGAACTGTTGGAATGCCAATTGCTAAACATATGAAGTAAGTTTGATTATGAAACAATCAACTGCAGAGAGATTTGTGAAGTCATATTTTTAAAATAAGTGTTTTTGTAGTGTTTACGGCCATTTTAGTTCTCTGTATGTGGTGAGTATTATAAAGAGACCATCATTTTGAACTGAATTGTAAGGTAATTTTTTTGTATGACAAGCTGCCACTGAAATTCTCAAATTAAAAAAAGTCTAAATAACGCTATAATGATATATCTATAAAATAAAATTACCCTACTTTTCGTGCATTTAAGCCCTAATTTTCTGCCTCAAAATGAAAGTTATTTTCATCCGAAGCCATCGCTATATTTGTGCCCTTTCTACAATCCGGTTTTATTTGACTCTCATGAAGAATTTAATCGAGCTTTTGGGCGGTAGCGTGCTTGCTCTAAGCTTTTCCTTGAATCCTAATCTGATTGCCATGTAAGTAATTCGTGCTATAATAATATAATTTGGATAATTAACAGAAGATTAACACATATTTGACCTTTCTCTGAATTTAAACTAAAATTTATGTTCTCTTAACTTCACGCTTAATCTGTGGAGGCTTTCGCATAATAACCGACACGCACAAATATTGATTGTTGCTATAAAATATCGTATTATACAACTGGTTTGGGGTCAATCTAGATGTAGACTGATTGGCGTCCGTTTTAATGCGTCTTAGAGGTTTTGTGAATCAAATAGTTTTTTAAATTTTGCACCTGTACAGAGTGTCCCGTCCCGGTAAATGTGGGCATGTCAAAACGACACGGCAAGTTCCTATAAAAAAATGTATTTTTACAAGACCTCTCTTCCTATCAACATCCAGGCCACTAAAAATAGGTTTTCAATAAATAAAATTACCTCTTTGGTATGATTTGATTTTGATATTTAGTTTGCTGTTTGAGTTTTCCAGGGTCCATATTTTTAACACCCTGTGTGATGAAAACAACAAAATATTACTTTCTAATTGTTTGATCAGCTACTAAGAAATGTGCTCTAATTCGATCGCGCTAAAATGACCATCTACAGAAAAAGATATTTTGGAATGTAAAACTTATTTTTTCCGAAATATATAATATGGCAATATTTTCAATTTTTACAAAAAAAATACAAAACTTCGGTTATTAATTCGATATCGTTACTTTAAAAAATATTTATTTAGTTCAATCGAAAATGGCTTGACCCCCCGATTCTACCGACTTTTTTATTTTTGGGGACTTTTATCGCTGGGGCCACTTGCAAATCTTTGTTCATTTCTCTTCTGTTGAAACTAGAGATGAAATATTCCAAATAATTATGTTTCATTCCAATCAAATGACAAAAATCTTGGGATTTTATGGCGAGTGCAACAAACCGTAATTCGACCTACAAAATAATGTATCAGACTACAAAAAATTTATGCAGCACCCACTGACTCAGTTTTTAATTACACAGTAAAATTATCAGATTTTTATTTCGATTTAGAAAAGGTTTAATTGAATTAAAAATGCATTGATATAACAGGCGTTTCCGGAACACGGTTCATTTTCATAAACAAAAAAAAAACAAAGCAAAAAACATATTCATTGTACCTTCAGCTGAAGCTATTTAATAATGTTTTTCTTGGGTCTTTATCATAGAGGGTGTTATCAAGCATAAACATGAGATCCAAATACACTATTTTCAGCGGCTATAACTAGTATCTTTAAAGTAAAAATTATCAAAATATACCAAGGGCTTTAAAAGCTATTTTAAATCTGCTAGAAACAAATCGGTTATTTATTTTGATAAATTCTAAGACAATTAATCTATAGGGTTGGAACCTTCGACACTCACGATAAATCACTAAAGTTTACGTAAACGTTAGTGATTTATCAAAGACAATTGCAATTAATTCTCAATAAAACTAAAACATGAAATATAAATATAATATATAATTACAAAAATAAAGAGAATACTTTAAATATAAAGTAATTGAAGTTCTGAGAAATAATTACCAGTTAAAATTCGATTTAGCAAGAAATAAATAAATTACTATATCTATTTAATTGAATTGATTGATATATTTGAATTTAAAAAATACAGCAACTGCCAATTTCTGTAACTTTTCTTAGTTTACACAGTCTGTTATTAATTCTAAGCAAGTATTCATTGCAAAATAATCAAAGATAAAAGCAGAACAATTGAAAAATAATGTTCATGCACAGCAGTGCAGATGAAAGAATCGGTAGAAAGTACGCGTTAGCTTTGATGCGAAAGCTTTAAAATACCAGGCAGCAAATTTCAATTAGAAAACTTTACAGTTTTCTTCTCTTTACAGCGTAAAGTATGTTATACTTTAAGGGTTTTAGACTAGCATCCGCACAACTTGAACAGAGCACAACTAACTAACCCTTTGATGGCACACAATAACTATAACAAACATCATTAAATAAATAAATTCGAACATTGAACAAAAGTACATTTTTGTAAGTGAGAGTAAAAATCTATGCAATATGCACTTCAAGTATTCCTAGTAAGCAAGTAATAAAGAATTTGATATTTGTTAGCAATTTTACTAGAGCTTCGATAATAAATTAACTCTTGGTTCCATTGCATTTCCTTTTAAGAAGAAACATTAACTTTTTTTAGATCTTTCGTAAAAATGTTTCGAGCAGAAAAGTTTAATAAATACCAAACCGCCAATAAAACGCAATATCAGTAGCTCATTATTATAAGTACAAATGGAAAATATTTGAAATAACGTATTAAGATAGATAACTGAAGCAATCTAGAAATATGTGGAGAATCAAATATAATTCCTAATTCTAGTAAAAGAGCATTATATTTTTTAAACCAAGCATTTTTTCAATAGCCCTAAACAATTCCAGTCAGATATAAAGCTTCAAATATTCCATTAAATTAATTAATTCATCTACCAGTGACTCTATTAAACATTTATTTCAATCAAGATAAAATTCTCGCCTCAGGTAATATTTCCTGTCTTACCATATTATAAATTGTGATTTATATTTTCATCATCAAAGTTTTAAATATGTTTGAAAGCTGAAATTTTATCGAAACTATAAATCTAACCGGTGGAAAAGTTTTCGAGGTACAATTGTGATTAATTACGATACTTCTCAGCATAGGCGAAACTGTAATCAATGCTGTATCTTTTAAAGGCGCATTATTCGATAAAATGTTGCTCAAAAATGTAAACGGTAAATAAACATTTGAAATTATTGGCTTTTGATTTATAAAATGACGACGGATTTGTAAATTGTTAAAGTGCTGAATCTACGTCGCAAACAGTCACAAGAAAAGCTTTTTATACCTTTTCGACTATGTACATTTTTCTGCAATATGCTGCAGCATTTCAACATTTTATTTCAAACTAATTTTAAATTAATTAAAATAATTTGCTTGCCACATGTCACAGTAAAATTAGTCATTCCCTTAAAAACTTTTTTTTTAATTAAATTAAGATTATCTGGTCTTAAGTATTAACATTTTTTAATTACACCGAAATTTTTTGCTGGTTTAGCTGATAATTCACAAACTTTATAAATGCAAATTTATTAACCTGATTAAAAAAGCATTAAAAGCCATGAAAAAATTAAGTATCAGTATAAAGTTGTTGGTTAAATTAGCAAGTAAATTAAGCTTCAAAGAAATACAAACGTTCTAACTGAATCGACAAGCAGCCCCAGAACCTAATCCTCCAATTAAACCTCTCCGACTGAAATAGTAAAAGAAACAAGAAAACGAGGAAAATGGGATTAGTTTAGGATTCCCTGAAAGAGACAATACCGGCCAATAATACGATAGTTGACCCTAATTTTATTTTCGCAACGAACACGTAATGGCTGAAAATGATATTCTATTTCATATCTTGCAGCGTCTTCAACTAGCTATGAAATTAGCAAATTTCGTGTTGCAGAAAAAGCATTACAATTATGACTGTGTACTCATTTTATAGTAAAGGTAAGTTGAAAGGTAATATATAAATAATATCTTGTTATTATCGCTATTGAAAGATTTTCGAGGCTGGTTTTAAATGCATGTTTCTAAACAGGCAATCAATACTTTCGGCATCGGTTGTGTGAAAATTGATAGTTTTTGAATATTTAGATCTACAGTTTTTTGGAAGTTCGGACTTGTAGCGTGACGAGACTAAGTGAAAACAACCAATTAGGTTTTCACTGTTTTCAATGGGAATCTCTCAACTGCAAAGAGAGTGTTCGTTTGTCTTTATATGGATCTAAAGTTTTCAAAAACGTATTATTTAGCATAAATTTGGAAAATTTGGACTAAACCAAAAAAGCCTCCAAACGACGATAAAACTGTGAGAGAATTTTAGCTGGTAAGACGGCCTTTTCTTAGTCTTTTAAGCTCAGTGAAAATTACTCTTCAGGATCATTTGAGAGAAGAGGTTTTCTGGATATTAAATTCCAGTAAAAAGTGGTTGCATATTGATTAGAATAATTTCACATAATTGAACAATTTATTATTCCCTTTCAAGTAGGTAGTAGAGAATTCCGATATATTTTTGGATAACGGTCACCAGCAGTGGTCGTGAAAATATTTCAAAAACAAAATCAAGTAAAGATTAATATAATAATTAATATATATAATATTAATGAACACTCTTAAATGCAGATTTTTGCGATACATTAAAATTACAGAGCTAAATTAATGTTGTGAATTAAGTTGTCGGACAAGCTGCTACAGAAATAAACCTCCTCTATAATGTTTCTTTTTCAATCCGGCATCTTGACTACTCATTATGTCTGAAGGAATTTATAAATTATGGACCGTAGCACGGAAGCTTGAGGTGCATAATAACGTTCGGGCTCAGTTAAGAAAATAAAGCAGCTTTTGGGATTTGTGTATGAAAAATGCCTACTGGAAACTGGGTCAGATTATAAATAGGCCAAGTTCAGAAATGCGAAAGTTTGTCTCGACTGTAGAGTAATTTTACGGGGCTTTCTAAAGTAGTTTAAAGAATTTCAGTCAAAAGTTACTTTGGTTGCCTAAATAGGATAAAAATTATACAAAGAAGGTGAATCGGAAGCCTAAGAATTATTATTAATATGCGATTCGCAACCAATGTATTTAAATTGGACAGGTAAATATAATTACTTTATCTCAGTGTATGGGCAAACTATGTTTGGTTTTGTAAATTTTATTAATATGCAAAACGGGGTGGCTGGAAACTAGACCGACAAACGAGATGATTTCATGTTGATGCATCAATAAATTCTCCTTAAGAGCGCTTGGTAAAGCGCTTGAAAGACAAATCTTTGACACCGAGTTTTTTTCATGTTCACATTGCTCGTTGCATAGAAGATCAAACTTACGCTTTGCATTAACTGTAAATAATGTTTTAATTTTAAATATGGGCATCCCATTTGGAGGCTCAACTGATATTTTGAATCATTGTTCTTCACCTTCGATTATTTAATCTTTTCTTCGAAAATCGAAAACTTTAGAATTTTCTGGCTTCGTTTGTCGGTATATTTACGGGACACCCTGTATAGCGTTTTGTCCGTGCTTCTAGTCTAGTATCCCCTTAACTTGATAAGTTTTGTACAAGTGTAAAATTTAGGTACATGAGAACAAATATAAAAAATTGCCATGCAAAATTATCCGATTATTTAGTTAAAAAACTGTTGGTACAGGAAGGTTGGAAAGGGTGACAAATAGACTGTTCTATGCCCCTTCTCATGTTCTACAAAAATTTACTCATTTTGCGCGTCTAAAAATAAAATTCTTATGTTAAATTCATGAGCATTACGAAATAATATGGTTTGCCCTTTTTCCGTCACCAATTGAGTGCCTATTATAAATATGGTAAATAATACTAACGTAAAAATGAAAGGTTAATATTCGTGTAGGTCACTCATAAATGTCCCATCAAAAAAGCAATAAATATATATACCACCCTATATAATTAAGAAACGGTTCCACACGCAATTTTATTCTTGTAGTCGCTATTTAATCGGATGGATACACTTTAACTGAACCAATATCTCTTCGTTTATTACCTTGAAGATTACAAGAAAAACAACCGGCATCGTTTTTTTTAAGGGCGCGTACCCCACTTATTCCTCGGTTATATTTCATTTTTATTTCATATATCATGTTAAATGATCTATGAAATACTGGAGGTGTATAATGTCACTTGAGGTGAAGAAACAGTGTTTGATGAAAACACGAGTAGGATAAGTTATTAGATCCTATATTTCGGACAGTTATTATGAAGAGAGGAAATTTGAATTATCTAACAAAGAAGTTCGAAAAAAATAAAAACTTGGAAGTGCATTAAATAATATAGCTTGAATTTTTTAAATAATTTTTTTATGATAGCAATATAGAGATTTCAAGAAAAGAGCTAAAGTATGTTCCTTTTTTTTCTCAAATTATCAAATCTCTTCTTCAGATATTGGAAAGTTTAATCAAGCAAACGATCCTCAGTATAGGTTTTTGCTATCTAAAAAACATGTCTATGCAAAAAACATATGAACACTTTTTTACAAAGGGAAGAAGTAGCTACACCAGATATAGATGTTTCATTGGATGTTTTTAAGATTAAGCTAAATATTATGGTAAAATTCAAAAATTAATAAATATTTTTTTAAACGAAGCAGTTTTGGCAAAAAACGTATAAAATTTTTAAAATAATTTTTACATATAAGAAATAGTAAACATCTGTATTTCTAAAAAAGGCTATCGACCTATCGGTCTTTCTGCCCTTGTTTAATAAGTATTAAATAATAATAAGTTTTGGCAAAAAACGTATAAAATTTTTAAAATAATTTTTACATATAAAATCATCAACATTTTATGAAAGTTTGTTGTGCACGATAGAATGCAATGTTAACATAAAAAATTGCCATTTTTTTTAGTTTTAAAAGCTTTATTAAAATCTGCCTGAATAAATAAATTGATGCGTTTAAATACACATGCAAATAATCGCAATTTATCATTATCTAGCTACGAGTAGAGTGTTTAAGATTGGTGATAAGTTCAATTAATTAATGGGGTTAACCCAACACATTCTACTTTAAACCAAGAAATGTAATCTTCTGACATGACCACTGTATAAAAGTCTCGCAAAATGTGCCTCTTTCTGCAAAAACTTGATAAATGACCTCTGGTCGGATATTCAGAAGCCCCAACGGAATATTACAGTTTTTGCCTTTTCCGAACGAATATATATTACGGTAGTAGAGAGAAATGTGCGAATGTAGTTTGGAAACTATTAGCACATATCACTTGGTCGTTGCTGATAAAATCAATGATTTTTCACTGCTATTGGTCATTAAAACTCGTCCAAAGCAAGCCAATAATGATTCAATTTCAAATAAAAGATTCGAACTGGTTCTTTTTTATGAGTTAGTTGGGGAAATTTAAATAATTCATACTTTAAAATAGACTGTTCTACTCTTCAGAACGTATTTCAAATAAAGTCTAATTGGAACGTTTTGGGCTTAATTATCCTAAGTGGCACAATCTTATCCGACTTTCAAGACACATTTGCACCGACTGTAAAGATGATGGTTGGTTCGTTAAATTTATTACAAGTCGTTAAAATAGGCGATAATGTTGATATAATATCTCAATAATTACCGATTAACTGTGGGCTAACAAAACGCAATTTCCTTATTTAGGTTAATTTTGTTTGAACTATGCAACTTCCCAACAGGGACTAATGGTAACCATTAGAATAATTAATTAGGGCACTAGTTGTTACAGACCCTTAGAGTTGTCTTACAGATAGATTTACTTGATCCCAGTTTAATTACCAGGTCACTTAATAAAATATATTCGGCCTAATTCAGAACTTTAACTTTCCACAGTTTGCAATTTAATCAAACTACTTGAAATGAATTTTTTTTAATTGAAAATTTTAGTTTCAAATGCATTTAAACCATCATCAACGTAGTTTGAATGTTAATTTGGGGCTTGAGGTGAATCTCTTCGTTTGCTTCAATGTTATACACATGTTTTCAGCAATGCTTCAATTATACAGTATTTAATTTTTTAGATGTCGTTTACTTTTTTGTTTCTTTTGATTTTATCATATATATCTGGGAAGGCAATGATTGATAATGTCTTCAGTCGGTTTATTTAAATCGATTAAAGCTTATTTCATTTGTTATTAATAATGTTCAATGTGAGTTTGATAATTTTTGCTCAGATCGGCAAGATCAGGTCTACAGTTTAAAAACTCTTTATATTTGAAACTGGTAAAAATGCATTTATTTGATAAGCAGATTGAATCTTTATCGTCCGTAATATTATTAAATAAAAACCTGCTATAGTTTCGTTGGCTTAAAATATCCAGAATCGTCCAGAATTATTAGAAGAGAATGAAAAATAAAGCAATTATTACGGTTTTGTTGTTTATCCGAATATTTAAAAGCTTTTATAGATATCGAGAACATTTTTAACTTATATTTAAAAATGTTTAGGTGATTTTACCTGATTCAACAGCGCAGTCCTCTCTATGTTAATTAATTTTTGTTGATTTATTATCTAAATACGACACAACCAAACGACACAACCAAAAAACGACGTAAAATACCTTGGAATCACAATTGACCACAAACTTAAATTCACTAAACACATACGAAACATCAGGACAGAAACAATAAAGGCAACAAAACACTTCCAATCACTAACCTACAAAGACAGAGGAATCAGCACAAATACAGCCACCAAAATATATAAAGCTATTTGTAGACCCTTGCTAGACTATGGACATATACTCATGACCAGCGGAACAGAAAGGATAAAACGTTATATACAAACAACAGAACAAATTGCACTAAGACTAATAACACGAATAATACACCCCCAAAACCCACTACACAACCCCTCCACCCAACTACTATACGAACGCACAAACATGACAAATATTTCGGAAATACTCATACATCTACAGACAAAATGGACAAACAACCCCTACAACTGGACCATACTGAATCCCCTTTGCCTTACAAGACCAACCAGACAATCCCGCTTCCGTTTCCCTACATCAACGCTACTCGAACGCTTACAATAGTAACTGACTACTGGGCAATAAATCCAAGATCTCTGTTTGCCAGAATTAAAATTATTCAATTAGTAACCTAGAATAAGATAATTTTTACCTTTATTTGTTTGTTTAGATTAAGACTGCATGTACTAAACAAGGGCAGAAAGACCGATAGGACGATAGCTTTTTTTTAGAAATAAAGATGTTTACTACTACTGCTCTTTTCGCTCTACTTCTCAACACTTTTCGCTTCTTTCTTAGTAGTAGTAAACATCTTTATTTCTAAAAAAAGGCTATCGACCTATCGGTCTTTCTGCCTTTGTTTAATACATGTAGTCTTAATCTGAATAAAAAATAAATATGAAAATTCTCTTATTCTAGGTTAACAATTTTATTAAATAAACTTTCCAATTCCAATGACAAGAAAAAATTATTTTATTGTCCAGTAGTCAGTTGCGTTTGTAAGTGTTCGAGTAGCGTTGATGTAGGGAAACGGAAGCAGGATTGTCTAGTTGGTCTTGTAAGACAAAGGGGATTCAGTATGGTCCAGTTGTAGGGGTTATTTGTTCATTTTGTCTGTAGATGTATGAGTCTTTCCAAAATCTTTGTCATGTTTGTGCGTTCGTATAGTAGTTGGGTGGAGGGGTTGTGTAGTGGGTTTTGGGGGTGTCTTATTCGTGTTATTAGTCTTAGTGCAATTTATTCTGTTGTTTGTATATAACGTTTTGTCCTTTCTGTTCCGTTGGTCATGAGTATATGTCCATAGTCTAGCAAGGGTCTACAAATAGCTTTATATATTTTGGTGGCGGTGTTTGTGCTAATTCCTCTGTCTTTGTAAGTTAGTGATCGGAAGTGTTTTGTTCTCTATATTGTTTCTGCCCTAATGTTTCGTATGTGTTTAGTGAATTTAAGTTTGTGGTCAATTGTGATTCCAAGGTATTTTACGTCGTTTTTTGGGTGTGTCGTTTGGCCGTCTGCAGTTATTGTAGGGGAGTCAGCGTTGAGTCTGTGGTTTGTGAGTAGAAGTTGGTTTTTTGACGCGTTTGGTGTTAGTCTCCATTTATAAAACCATGTTTTTGTGTTGTTTGTTAGTGTTTGAAGTCTTTGAGCTGCTCTCTCAGTAGTTTTGTCATATACAATAAGTGCCGTGTCGTCTGCGTATTGTAATATGTATGCCGATCTGTCGATTTGATTTTTGTCTGGTAAGTTGTAATTGTATATGTCATGGCAGTATATATTGTAGAGAAACGGTGAGAGCGGGGATCCTTGAGGGAGCCCTTGTTCAGGGGAAAAAGAAAATGACAGTGTTTTGTCAATTCGTACTTGTAGTTGTCTGTTTTCTAGTAAGTTCTTTATGGTATGTAGTAGATATGTTGGTGTGTGTAGTTTGTATAGTTTGTATAGTAAGCCTCTATGCCAGACACTATCAAAAGCCTTGTTAATGTCCATAAACAGGCAAGCTGTCTTTCTGTCAGTTAGGTGGGTAGTTTGTATATTGTTGGCCAAAATAAAGAGCGGATGAATAGTCGAGTGATGTTGTTTGATACCAAATTGGTAGGTAGGTATATATTTTCCAATCACTTTTTCAAGCCGCTGCTGTATTATGTATTCGAAAATTTTGCTTAGTACTGGAAGTAGTGTAATTGGTCTGTAGTTACTCGATTGTGTATTGTCCAGTCCATTTTTGGGTATAGGGATTATTAAGCCATTCTTCCATGTTTCTGGGATTCTGCCATTTGTGATGCAGTTGTTCAATTCAGTTAGGATCAGTTTGTGTGTTTCTTGAGTTAGGCTTTTCAAGAGTTTTGCCTTAATTTTATCCCCTCCCGGTGCCGTGTCTTTGACATGCGCTAGGGCTTCATCGTACTCTGTGTCTGTGATCAGTTTGCAGGTGTAGTCCGGTGAGCTGTTAAAATAGTTCAAGTACCAGTCGTTGCTCAAGTTCCAGTTGTCATTGTCGAAGTTAGGGTTTGTCGATATGCTGAAGGCCCTTTGATAGTGTCTAGAGAACGCGTCCGCTTTCTATTTGTCTGTGTAACGTTCTATTCCGTTGTCGTCAATTGTGTCAGTAGTGCCAGTCTTCCTGTATTGTGCCAGTTTCTTAATTTTTCGCCAGTATGTTTTGCCTTTGTCCTTTTGTATTTCTTTACATGCTTCTAGCCATTTGTCTTGTCGGTATTGTCCAATCATAGTTTTAATGTTTCTGTAAAGTTGGTTCATTGTCTTTTTTAGGTCGTTATTTTGAGTGTTTGTATATAGTCTGCACAGTTCTCTCTTATGTTTTATTAGTCTCAGTATGTATTTGGGTAGTGTATGTCGGTAGAAAGCATTTTTTATTTCCGGGCTAAATTTTCGTATGGCTAGTGTAAGTTGTTGTTGTATGGTTTCTATTGAAATGGGCTGTGCTTGTGATTGAATCTTTCTTAATTAATGTACCAATTTGATTTAAAGCGCTAAATTATAAAATCATAAAAAATATTGTCTGCTATTATGTGTTTAAAATAAATTCGATAAGTTTGATCAAAAGTTGTAAAGAATTGTAAATAACTTAGAAATAAAATATAACAAGCTTTAGTGTTTGTAAAAATCCCTGATTAACACTAATAACAATCAAAATTTGACTAAAAAAAAACAGCAATTAAAAAGCTTTTCTGGGCAGACTTTCTTGGTTGAAAAATATAAATACATAGAGCTAATAGTTGAAAACAATTTTTCCTTAAAATACAATAAAACTATACAACTTAATTAAAAACTTTTATCTATCAGAAACACAAGTTCCAAATGGCTTCTTTTAGAAGTTCGTGTCTCATTGGCACTTTGAATTATGCAAAGATTTTACTCAAAGAGTCGAAAAGTGAATGCACCAGTAAATCCAGCAAATTGTTAGTATGAAGTCTCGCCAAGGAATTTTCTAATTTCGGTCAAATTAAATTAAAGTTGGTTTATGAGATAAGAAAATCGTTTTATTACATCCATGGCGTTATGCATTAAAGTTTAGCAATTTAAACTTTGCCAATGTGTTGATTTGAATCATTACGTGTCACGTTTTGATTATTTCCTGCCGTTTCGGCTCTATGCAACAAACAAATCGCATAAAATAGTTTGTATTGTGTACATTTAGATTGCTTTGTCATGTCTTTATTGAACGGAACCATCTTTTGACTTTTAATTGTACACTAAAGGAATTTTTGTATTCAAGCTATTTGATTGCTTTATGATTTTATTTTCTAAACTATTGAAGTTTCCTTATTAGAAAAACATTTCAAAGAGAACACCGAGCAAGAGAGTCAATTTAGATAATCACTTTTCATGAAGCAGTTATTAAGTTAATTGAGGTATCGCAAGCTTTTAGGGAGTATAATATTTAGTAATTATTAAACGGAATTTCTCTAATGTCGGGGGAAAAAATCTTTATTTTATTGATCTCTTTGATAAATGGCAATAATGTTAATGACCAGAATCAACATCATAGCAATAAAAATTCCCCCAAAAAAATATTTTTAAGGTAAAAAAATTAATTTTTAATTTCAAGAAACACTAACTTTGTAAAGCGCTACTTAAAAAGTTTATCTTGATACCAACTATAAATATTTGTAGTAATGCATCTAAAGTTTCACCACTGGGAAAACTTATCATTAAAAATATTTTTCTGTTAAATGACATTTTTAATATGTTTTATGTTTGCTCTTCACTGCACTTTTTATTGAACAGTTCTAAAATTCTTATAGAAACATTAATTGCGAATTTGCTTCTAAAATAGCAAATTAATGATATATTTTTTTCGGCTGTTCTATTTTCTATTCAATTTTTTAAATGAGTTCAAATAGTTTCTCCAGCATGTAACACTTGAAAAATCCATACTAATAACAAATCGAATTTTACATACATGTAAAAAAGCTACTTACCTTCTTTTTCATTTTATGAATTCACTACTCCATGCCGTAATTTCTAGAACAAAATAATTCCAATAAATAGGTTGTTTTATGGTGAATGAAAGCAACTATAAACAATAAAAATAACATTATTTATCATAATGAGATGAATAATGCTATTTTTATGAAAATTCAACTTATTATTATTTGCATTTTTTATTTTTGTAAGTTTTTGGGAAAAATTATTTATATAAAATATCGGCAGATATTAATTTTTGAAATTCCTCTCCCGTTTGGTTCTAAATAACGTTATTTAAATACTCTAAATCAAATCACCCTTATAGAAAAAAATTAAACAAATACATACAATATCAAAAGTGTTTGGCTTTCGCGGCCATTGCTGGAAACTGGTGAGTTTTTCGAGGTTTTAGGCTGCCGACGTTGCACAAGCACGAGTAGCTTCCATCCTCAGGGAAGTTTCGCTCGAAAGCTTGCACTGACATCAGCTTTCGAGCGAAATAACAGGAAATTTGCTTTCGATCGAAACATATCTGAGGATGAAGCCACTCGTGCTTGCGAAACAAGAGAAACGACCTAAAAACCCGAAAAACTCACCGGTTTAAAATCCAACTCTTGCAAAGCAATCAATAACAAAAAGAAATCGCATTAAAATAGTTCTAAAAAGCTGACAGAAATATAATCGATTTATGGATTCGCCTTGTATGGATCCGCCTGTTGTGATATAAATAATAAAAAGAAAAAGTGTATCTGAACTGCAAGAAATTAGTTTGGAAAATGTAGCTTTGTCAATGGCACATTCTTTAAACTTATAGTAGTAGTAGTAAACATCTTTATTTCTAAAAAAGGCTATCGACCTATCGGTCTTTCTGCCCTTGTTTAATACATGCAGTCTTAATCTAAATAAAAAGAAATATGAAAATTCTCCTATTCTAGGTTAACAATAGTAGTAGTAAACATCCTTATTTCCAAAAAATGCCATCGACCCATCGGTATTTCTGCCCTTATTTAATACATGCAGTCTTAATCTAAATAAAAAACAAATATGAAAATTCTCCCATTCTAGGTTAACAATACTATTAAATAAATAAGATTTCAGTGGCAAGAAGAAATTATTCTACTGTCCACTAGTCCGTTGCGTTTATAAGTGTTCGAGTAGCGTTAATGTAGGGAGACGGAAGCGGGATTGTCTGGTTGGTCTTGTAAGACAAAGGGGATTCAGTATGGTCCAGTTGTAGGGGTTGTTTGTCCATTTTGTCTGTAGCTGTATGAGTCTGTATGTGCTGTCATGTAGCTGTATGAGTTTTAAACTTATATTTCTCACAAATTTACACTTACCGAAATCGTTGAACAGTCAACTTTATGAACACATTTTAAAGAACATAAAACGCGCGTCAGAAATCACAATGCAGTTCCAATCGGAAGGAACAGAAAACATAGAATTAAGCTAAATATTGACTGCGACCAATTTACACGAAACATTCCAATAGATTCCACAAAATAAAATAATTCGGCCCTTCGCTTGTCATTTACACCAGGCAATTGAAGCGTGAATTTTAGGGACAAACATAATTTGCTTGAACGTTGTTGCTGAAATTGCGTTATATTATGAAATAAACTTCACGATTCGTTATCCTGAATGGTATTTATCAAAAGCTGGATTTTGCTAATTAACACACGCATTGCGAAGCTACAATATAATTAACGTGCAACTAGGATTTATCAAGTAGGAATTAAATAAATGTCATCATAGGACCAATGATTAAATTTTGTAAATTAATCAAGAACAAAGTAATGGAATGGAAATTGCTACATTGACTCGAATCAAGTTTAAATCTGAATATTTCACTATCAACTCAAGAGGTACATAATCCCTCATAAATTGCTTCGTTGAATTAACGGATTTCCTGGGCAACTTTGCAATGATTTAACCCTGAATTAGATCAAATCCCTTAATTCCTTGCTAAGCAACCAAATCTCCTCTAAAATTTCGTTGAGTTTGAATTCAAAATAATTGAGGTCTCCCGATGAAATTCGAGCATTCGAATTGTTTATACAACATTGTCTATTTTATTGACTCTGTAGAGTCCTTTTCAACGACTTGCACGATCATAAATCTGAATAGCCATATTAAGTCAGTGAAATCGTTAAACTGTAAAAAAGCATTATTTACTAGAAAGTTGAAGGAATCCATCCGATTGTTCACACACCCCATTTCGCGAGCGGAAAATTTAATTTTCTAAAGGAAATTCGATTAGTTTTTGCTAATAATCTTCCAAGTACTTCGGAAAAGTTAGAGGACATCTGTAATATAGTTTAGGAACTTTCCGTTTTAACAGCTTTTATTGCTTAACCAAACTTTGAAGGAGTTATTAAAATTATCGTCTTGATTAGGCTTCGAGAATCTAGGTGATGGTATGTTTTACAACTGTGTTTTAAGCTTAAAACTCAATAATAAATACAAGCAATTTTATGGGTTTTTTATTGGGTGCTTTTTTATTATTATTTGATGCTAATATAATTGATGCTACTACTACTACTATAATTAATGATTGATCAAAAATAATGTCTTTGCTTTCAAAAACTAGAATTTCTAGACCGACTGATATAACAATTATTTCACTGGCAGTTTATATGCATAAAAAGAATTTAAGATAAAAAATTAATTAAAAGTAAACAAGAAAAGAACTTACAATTTATAGTCATTTCACCTCTCTAGCAAAGCAGCAGGAAACGAAATTAATTTGAAACTTTTTACTTTGAAAAGAGCAGCTTCGGTGCATTCAACATCGCATCAGATTTAATTTTGCATAATTAAATAGATCCTTCTCTCCAACGAATTATAATTTCTCTAAAGAAGACTTTTTAATAAATGAGTTTCATAAATTAGGCCATAAACCGTTGATTGGAGATTACATCAAGATTACAAGTTTAAGCGTGTTTTTTAGGTAAGGGCATACGAGGTGATCAAAATTTCCCGCAAAAAAGACAGAATTTGAAGGTACAGAAGATCAAAAGAAAGTTCAAAAAGGCTATTAATTTATTTTGCCTTTCGATGCTACTGGACTCGATTATAATAAATAGGATCACGTTATGACTAGATTTTAGTCCCTCGTACACAGAATGTATTCGACCAGATGAACAACTGCTTTGATGCTCACTCCGCACCATTTATACCTTTTTAAACTGGCCTTAAAAATATTGAAACAAATGTTTCAAAATACGACTAGTCGATTTTTTATATCAATTTCTGCAGCAAATAAATGAGATTAACATGCATTGATAATTATATCGTAAAATATTATCATTCGAAAAAGAATATTTCTTTTAAGTTAATTATATATATAATCTTTATTTCCCAATAGGCCATCGGCCCTCTGCCTTTCTGCCCTTGCATATATACATGTATTGTGTTAATTTTCTAACTTAAACTATTTTAACTGTACACTTAGAATTATTCCAAAGGCAAAAAAATCTCTCTTCTATGTCATGTCTTTTCATCGTCTAGCAGGTTGGTTCAGTCGTGTTGGAAGTGTTCAAGTAGTGTTGTTGCTGGGAAGCGGAAGCGGGATTGTCTCGTTTGTCTCGTGAGGCAAAGGGGATTCAGTAGGGTCCAGTTGTAGGGATTGTTTTTCCATTTCGTTTGCAATTGGAGATGTCTTTCTGTTATTCGCGTTATTTTTGCTTGTTCGTAGAGTAGTTGGTTTGAGGGGTTGTGTAGTTGGTTTTGAGGATGTCTTATTTTCGTTATTGATCTCAGCGCAATCTGTTCTGTTGTTCGAATGTGTTGTTTAGTTTTCCTAGATGCATTCGCTGTCAGTATATGTCCGTAGTCAAGCAGAGGTCTACATATTGATTGGTAATTTTTTCTGGCGGTCTTTGTACTAATTTCTTTGCCTTTGTTCGTCAGTGATCGGAAGTATTTTGTCCGTTGAATGATTTTTGTTCTTACGTTCTGTGCGTGTTTTGTAAATTTTAGTTTTTGGTCCAGTGGTATTTTGCCTCTTGTTTTGGTCTAATTCTGTTTCCGTCTGTTTTTATTAATGGAGAGTCGTCTTTAATTTGGTGGTTTGGTAAAAGTAGTTGGTTTTTCGTGGCGTTTGGTGTAAATCTCCATTTGTAGAACCAAGCAATTGTATTATCTGTTAGTGTTTGAAGTTTTTGTGCTGCTTTTACTGTAGTTTTGTCGTGCACGATCAATGCAGTGTCGTCGGCGTATTGTAGTATGTAAGCAGATTTGTCAATGTGTCTTTTGTCGTGGAGACTGTGATTGTATATGTCGTGGCAGTATGTATTGTAAAGAAGGGGTGATAGCGGGGATCCCTGCGGGAGTCCTTGTTCAGGGGAGAAGCAAAGGAGAGGGTGTTGTCTATGCGTACTTCTAGTTGTCTGTTTGTGAGTAGGTTTCTGATTGCGTTAATTATGTATTTGGGGGTTTTAAGCTGGTAAAGTTTATATAAAAGTCATTTGTGCCAGACACTGTCAAAAGCCTTATTGATGTCCATGAAGAGACATGCTGTTTTCTTGTTCGTGAGGTGAGTTGTTTGTATGTTGTTGGTTAGTATAAAAGTGGGTGAAAAAAGGTGGTTAATTATATTTTTCTTGCAAAGCTAATTAGTTTTCTTTATACGTTTTTTAGGGATTCATCAAGAACTAAGGCTGGTTATTGAATTTTAAAAACAAAAATGAACAGACTTTTTAATTCTAGCTAGCAAGCACTTTAGATTATTAAATATTATATGATTATAGTAAATATAATAATAATTATTATTATTATGCAAATCCCATGTCTTTACAACGGTTACACTCAGAATAAGTCGGAAATTGATTCCTTTGCATAAAAATTAATTATCCATTTTCTCCATAAAAACCAAAAACGACCCATTAGCTTGTTTTGGTATTATCATAATATTGCCATTGTTATGATGTGGCACATTTTATGGGAATCTTTAGGCTCCATTGAATTTATTGGGCAATTCGAAACATTTCCGAGAGAAGCTTTAAACCACTATTCTTTTACAAGTTCGACCTACGCTTATTCCAAGATAAATAAGCATTTTAAAGTAAAACGAGAAAGGAGCTATTTATAAAATGAATCTGTACCATTACAAGATATTGAACCTGGACACTTCAGATAAAGTATATGAATATACTGAAAAGGTAAGTAGGCGAGAAACACCATTGTTAGCACTTCAAAGGCAATCTAATATTAAGTTAATTTAATTATGCTCTCATTTTCCATCACGTTTATTTCATTGAAAGGTGTATCTGAATTTGAGCACTAATCAGACCTTATTCCCAGGCTATGTACAGTCGCTTGGGACTTTCGTATTTATGTTTTCGATTACGATTACCTCAATCAGATGTGGATGAGCTGCTCTGGGCGTATTTAGACACTATATGGTCTTAACCATATATATGTTGCAATGTTTGAACGGAACTCAAATTGAACCTGGACTGTTAAGAAATTTTGAATACATGCGGGATGTTTGTATACGTCCAAAGCTACTACGCAAACAATCTGTATTTGATTTGGTTATAGGTGTTTTTCATTGCAACATAAACATTATCATCCAAACATTGTTTTTATAAATACAGCTACAGATGCGACACAAAAACTATCTCTTCCACTCCTTCATAAAATACTTGATCCATTTTAAAAGTAGCGATTTTTATTCGGACACTACACCATTATTATGTGCCTTTTACTGCTTTGGCTCAAAATAATGGTTTGTTATAAAATCCAACAGGCTTTTAAGGGGCTCTAAAAAGCTTTATTTCCGAGTTATAAATTGGGCTTTAATAGATTTAAAAGTTTATTAATGGGGACAGATTTTTCATCCAATAACAATCTTTATGTCGCCATAAAAATAGCTTAGTTCTGTTAGACATTGTGTAAGTAGCTGTGATAGCTGAATTTTCATACAAAGTTGGGATGTAATGGATAAAAAAATAAACAATTTTTATATTTGTTTTAGGCAGAACAGTTTTCCTTCCAAGAAAATTGAGTTGTTGAATTAAATGCCCACAGGCACTAATAAATGTAAAACTAGAAGTGGACACTAGATACAATTATGTTGAACACACTATTTGCCTCCATATACATTACTAATTACTTTATGCACATGTTTGGGAAGAAGGTTGCTTTTACCTGACTTTTTTATGATGCAATCCATAGATTCTCATCATGAGGTTCAAATAAAGTGTGTCTAGAAACAACAATGACAACCAAAAAACATATTTTCGAAATTATTTCATGTCGATATAGCCATCCATGTATCTGATCTATCTAATCTAAGAATGTTTTTCAAGATAAGAAAAGCTTTTTCTACCAGGATGCTTCTTTCACATTTCCGGTAACGGTAGATTTCTTATTATTTTTGTAAATTTACCAAATTTAATTTTCAATTGGTTTAATTGTAACTTTTTTTCCAAATTAGCTGCTTAGCAGTAGAAGCAAATTATTTTAAAAATAGGAATTTTTTTATGTTGCACGATGTAATAGGAAGGTCATTGGATACCAGAACACTTTGTCACTCTGAGGGTAGGTCTTCAGTCTACAATTTTGATAATAAAATTTACCAAAATTGAAAATACCCAACAGAGTAGTAGTAGTAGTAAACATCTTTATTTCTAAAAAAGGCTATCGACCTATCGGTCTTTCTGCCCTTGTTCAATACATGCAGTCTCAATCCAAACAAAAAACAAACATGAAAATTCTCCTATTCTAGGCTAACGATACTATTAAATAAAATTTCAGTGGCAAGAAGAGATTATTTTATTGTCCACTAGTCAGTTGCGTTTGTAAGTGTTCGAGTAGCGTTAATGTAGGGAAACGGAAGCGGGATTGTCTGGTTGGTCTTGTAAGGCAAAGGGGATTCAGTATGGTCCAGTTGTAGGGGTTGTTTGTCCATTTTGTCTGTAGCTGTATGAGTCTCTCAGAGATCTTTGTCATGTTTGTGCGTTCGTATAGTAGTTGGGTGGGGGGGTTGTGTAGTGGGTTTTGGGGGTGTCTTATTCGTGTTATTAGTCTTAGTGCAATTTGCTCTGTTGTTTGTGTATAACGTTTTGTCCTTTCTGTTCCGTTGGTCATGAGTATATGTCCAAAGTCCCCAAATACATACTGAGACTAATAAAACATAAGAGAGAACTGTATAGACTATATACAAACACTCAAAATAACGACCTAAAAAAGACAATGAACCAACTTAACAGAAACATTAAAACTATGATTGGACAATACCGACAAGACAAATGGCTAGAAGCATGTAAAGAAATACAGAAGGACAAAGGCAAAACATACTGGCGAAAAATTAAGAAACTGGCGCAATACAGGAAGACTGGCACTACTGACACAATTGACGAAAACGGAATAGAACGCTACACAGACAAAGAGAAAGCGGACGCATTCGCCAGACACTATCAAAGGGCCTTCAGCACATCGACAAACCCTAACTTCGACAATGACAACTGGAACTTGATCAACGACTGGTACTTGAACTATTTTAACAACTCACCAAACTATGCCTGCACACTGATCACAGACACAGAGTACGATGAAGCCCTAGCGCACATCAAGAACACTGCACCGGGGAAAGATAAAATTAAGGCAAAGGTCTTGAAGGGCCTAACTCGGGAAACACACAAACTGATCCTAACTGAATTGAACAACTGCATCACAAATGGCAGAATCCCAGAAACATGGAAAAACGGCTTAATAATCCCTGGACTGGACAATACACAACCGAGCAACTACAGACCAATTACACTACTTCCAGTACTAAGCAAAATTTTTGAATACATAATAAAGCAGCGGCTTGAAAAAGTGATTGGAAAATATATACCTACCTACCAATTTGGTTTCAAACAGCATCACTCGACTGTTCATCCGCTCTTTATTTTGGCGAACAATATACAAACTACCCACCTAACTGACAGAAAGACAACTTGCCTGTTTATGGACATTAACAAGGCTTTTGACAGTGTCTGGCATAGAGGCTTACTATACAAACTATACAAACTACACACACCAACATATCTACTACACACCATAAAGAACTTACTAGAAAACAGACAACTACAAGTACGAATTGACAAAACACTGTCATTTTCTTTTTCCCCTGAACAAGGGCTCCCTCAAGGATCCCCGCTCTCACCGTTTCTCTACAATATATACTGCCATGACATATACAATTACAACTTACCAGACAAAAATCAAATCGACAGATCGGCATACATATTACAATACGCAGACGACACGGCACTTATTGTACATGACAAAACTACTGAGAGAGCAACGCAAAGACTCCAAACACTAACAAACAACACAATGACATGGTTTTATAAATGGAGACTAACACCAAACGCGTCAAAAAACCAACTTCTGCTCACAAACCACAGACTCAACGCTGATTCCCCTACAATAACAGCAGACGGCCAAACGACACAACCAAAAAACGACGTAAAATACCTTGGAATCACAATCGACCACAAACTTAGATTCACTAAACACATGCGAAACATCAGGGCAGAAACAATGAAGAGAGCGAAACACTTCCGATCACTAACCTACAAAGACAGAGGAATTAGCACAAACACCGCCACCAAAATATATAAAGCTATTTGTAGACCCTTGCTAGACTTTGGACATGTACTCATGACCAACGGAACAGAAAGGACAAAACGTTATACACAAACAACAGAGCAAATTGCACTAAGACTAATAACACGAATAAGACACCCCCAAAACCCACTACACAACCCCCCCACCCAACTACTATACGAACGCACAAACATGACAAAGATCTCTGAGAGACTCATACAGCTACAGACAAAATGGACAAACAACCCCTACAACTGGACCATACTGAATCCCCTTTGTCTTACAAGACCAACCAGACAATCCCGCTTCCGTTTCCCTACATTAACGCTACTCGAACACTTACAAACGCAACGGACTAGTGGACAATAAAATAATTTCTTCTTGCCACTGAAATCTTATTTATTCAATAACATTGTTAACCTAGAATGGGAGAATTTTCATATTTGTTTTTTATCTGGATTGGGACTGCATATATCAAACAAGGGCAGAAATACCGATAGGTCGATGGCCTTTTTTTGAAATAAAGATGTTTACTACTACTATTGTTAACCTAGAATAGGAGAATTTTCATATTGGTTTTTTATCTAGATTAAGACTGCATGTATTAAACAAGGGCAGAAAGACCGATAGGTCGATAGCCTTTTTTTAGAAATAAAGATGTTTACTACTACTACTGTCCAAAGTCTAGCAAGGGTCTACCCAACAGAATATATGTAAATTTGATGTAAAAAAGACATAATTTAAAATTCGTCATTACAGACAAATTTTCTCAAAAGATCATCTTTAACGATCCATTTTTCTTTGAAAACAATTAATGTAAAATTGACAAAAACTTATCTTTGATTCTTATTCAATTGACTGTTGTTGCTTGTCGGCTTAGGCTCCGTTTACATTGTATACATGCATATATTTTAGAGATACGGCTCAATAGGATGCAAATTATTAAGCAAATTTACTTCTGGGTTCGACATCACAAATTGATTTGCTTTCCGCAATTTACCACACTGACAGCCTCGGCCACGATAATTCTAAATAAACGTGATCCAAACTAATTTATTTCCGGTCACGAATATCGGAGATCCCGGCAAAGATTGTTCGACTTTGCACTATCTTGAGGAAATATTTATAGGGAAACATTAACGGAGATAAGTATGCGTTGTAGTAAAATGAAAATAGAGGCTTAGGTAGTATTACGAATTGGAGGTAATTAGAAAACTCACGAAACAGTTGAAAATGTCGAGAATTCCGTTTGCTCCTCACGTTCTACACACGCTCGAAACCGAAACGGCGGCAACTCTTTCAACAGTTATTTAACCTCTAGTTCTTAGAGCTTGAGCGATAGTTGCGAGTGAAGAGAAAGCCAAGGCTCTGGCAATATTGTTCGTATTTACATATTTATAAGATTTTGCTTTAAACTTTTTCTAGATTGGTTTAAAAAGTATTGATAACTCCTGGATAAAGGAAAGCAGTTTTTGACCCGATTTTTCAACCCTTTCTGAGACATAAACACGTTTAATAATCGCGCTAAAAATCAAACCTATTGGCCTCCAAAATTTTAAAATGTTAATAATATACCTACTATTATTCGGTATACCTATCACAATTTTTTCTATTATTTAATAATTTGGAAAAAGTAAACTTTGCTTTACTTAGGAAGGTCAGTCTTGATTAATGAAGTAAAAAAATGTGTATGTGCCAATTCGTTTATAGCTTCTTGAATTATCCCAGCAAAGTTGACTAGATAATTCCGCTAAGGTGCAGTTCATGCACTTGAAAATTGAATTCTAACATAAGCAGCATGATTAAGCAGACCATATGGGAGTTATTAAGCAGTGCATTCAAAATCAACATAGGTATTCGGGCAACTAATTACAAATGCAAAACGTGCATTATTGTTATTCGCGTTGAAGCTTCTGTCTTGCAGACTGAGAATGTCCAGATAATGGAAACAACAATTAAGGGATTGCCTTGATTGCCTTGATTGCCTTGGCGTACTGATATTATTGGCTAAATTGATATGAATAGTTGCTTAATCTAAATTGATGCGTTAAAGCAATTGATTATTGGATAAAGGAACCCTATTTTTCTGTCTATATTTTTGTGTTTATCGTTTTATCTTCTTTTCTCATAGCTTTTATAACAGAAAATGGGCCACATGTTCTTTGTAGTTCTCGTCTCTCTTCTGATGTAACAAAAAGCTAGCAAAAGTCCAAGAAATAAATAAAGCTCGTTTATCGAAAACGATACAGATGCGATCCGAGCTGCTTGCAAATTTGAGTAATCGTCTAGCGTGTCAAGTTTATTTATTTACGATAAAATATAAAGGGTGATTCACAACCTTATGGACACAGAGGCGGGGCGTGTAGAGGACAAGTCGAGTTGCCACTTAAGTTTTTTTTTCTCAGGCCCATGGTTAATTAAAAGTTTTAAAAATATATTGGTATTTTCTCTTTAACCCTTACAGTTTATGAGAAATTTTGCTCAAATTTTGAACGTAGGCTACTGTTTAGACCCTTTACTCGTGGGTAAGCCAACTCGTTGCGAAAATCTACAAGGTGTTTTTTTTTCCAGAGGCATACCCGTCTTTTACCCCCCGAACTTTTTTGTGGTGCGCCACTGACTTCGACCGAACATATTTTTGATTTGTTGTTCAATTTAAGATTTTTTTATCTCTTGCAGTTTTTTCGTATCTGGCTTCGTTGTCAAGTTATTTGCACAAACATAAGTCCACGTACAGTTTCTGGGTGATTTTCTATAAATTTTCTTATACATTTTTTAGTGTCCTTTTGTTCACATTTTTTTGTGAAAACTTGAAGTCCATCCTGTATCTCGTTAACCATAGACCCGAGGAAAAAAACTTAAATGGAAACTCAACTTGTTTTGAGGTCCTCTACACGCCCCTGCTCTGTGTCCATAAGGTTGTGAATCACCCTGTATGTTCGATTCATATACCACGAAAACATCTTTTGACCATCTTAATACTACATGAATATATTGTATTACTAAACACATTAACAATTTTATTTTCCAATTTAAGAAACATTTCCAAATTTTTTTTTTTTTTTATTTAATTAAACTCCCCGTAGGACATTTACTAACATTACGATCTGATCAAAGTTGATCAATGAGTAATTCTGTTCTAACCTAACTTAACTATGGACAAATCTTAAAACTAAGGTCCTACTCACTAGTGTACCTTAGAGTCTGGTGGTCTAGTGACATAGCTACACTAATTACCGTGTAGCACAAAACCGCACATTGTTCTGCTTTTGCACTGACATAGTCACTTACATAGCTCAAAAGGCTTTACCCTCTTGAGTCTTCTTGTCAGGTTGGTATTGTCGAGGAGCTGAATCGCCTCGACATTCACATGTTGATGAAGCTTGTTCACATGTTGATGAACGTTGTTCGTGACTCCTTGCAAATCTCGTGATAGTCTGGTCAACAGTATCCATCTGAAGGTCTCGATGAATATCACTATTCCTGATGTACCAAGGCGCATTAAGAATGTTTCTCAGTACTTTATTCTGGAATCTCTGAATAATTAGGATGTTACTCTTGCTGGCACAACCCCAGAGCTGTAAGCCGTAAGTCCACACTGGTTTGAGGATTTGTTTATACAGAAGTACTTTGTTGTAGATTGATAGTCTAGAGTGCCTACCCAGTAGCCAGTACATTTTCCTATATCTTATATCGAGCTCTTCCTTTTTTTTTTCTTAACATGGGCTTTCCAGCGCAGTCTTGCATCTAATGTTATGCCCAGATACTTTGCTGAATTTGCATAAGGGATCTGAGTATTATTTAAGTGAATTGGTACCTGCTGGTTAGTTTTATTTGTGAAGTTAATGTGTACAGACTTGGTCTCGTTTAGTTTGATACGCCATCTTTTGGTCCAATCATATATTTGTGAAACTGATGTTTGCAGTTTAATTGCGGCTTCCTCATGGGTTTTCCCTACCGCTAATATAGCGGTATCGTCTGCAAAGGTAGCTATAGTATTAAGATCTGAGTAGTGTAAATCACTGGTGTACATTAGGTACAGGAGAGGTCCTAGGACACTTCCCTGTGGCACCCCTGCTCTGATTTTTTTTATTTCAGTGAATGCTTCTTCTTGTTTTACTCTGAAGGCTCTGTCCGAAATGTAGGATTCCAATAGTTTCGAGTATTTTTGTGGGAGTAGCATATTTAACTTATGTTTCAGCCCATTATGCCATACTCTGTCAAAGGCCTGCGATACATCAAGGAAGATGGCTGAGCATACTTCCTTACTTTCCAGTGCTCTTTCAATAACATCTGAAATTCTGTGTACTTGGTCTATCGTTGAGTGGTTTTCTCCGAACCCAAACTGATGATTTGGTATTATATTCCTTTCTTCGATGATGGGTTTCAGCCTTGTCAGGAGTATTTTTTCGAACAGTTTCGATATCATAGGCAGTAGAGAGATTGGCCTATATGATGAAACATCGTGAGAGGCTTTGCCTGGTTTATGAATCATAATGATTTCAGCTACTTTCCACATCCTAGGAACATACCTTAATCTGAATGAGGCATTAAAAAGACGTGTAAGTTTGGTTATACCTTTTTTGGGGAGCTGTTTTAGTTCCTTTGCTACTTCTTTTGTGGAAGTTGGTCTAATGTTCGTGCTATCTCCGTCAGAGAAGTCCCAGTTCGGTAATTCTTCGCCATCGTTTGGTTGGAAGATTTTTTCAAGATGATCTGCAAACCTGTTGGCTTTCTGAGTATTGTTTCTAGTCCAGCTGCCATCTGCATTCCTGATTGGTGCGTTCTGTAGTATCGGACTTTTTAATATCCTAGTGGCTTTCCAGACTGAGTAGTCAGTGCTTTTGTCATTTGTCAACTCACTCAGATAGTCACTAATAGATTCATTTTTTATTCTTTCTATTTCTCTCTTTAACTGTTGAGTGTCATTATTGAGTATGGTTTTATCTGCTGGAGCTCTGGTCTGGTGCCATTTCCTCCTAAGTTTTCTTTTCTCTGAGATCAAGTGTCTTACTTCCATGGGGTATTTGTTTCCTTTTGTCCTCTGAACAATGGATGGGGTGTTATTCCATGCTGCTTGTTGAATTAGGGTAACAAGATTTTCCACTTCATCATCCAACTGTTCTATTGTTCTTAATGGAACAGTTAAATTAATAGCATTTTGAAGTTCTAATCTGAAACTTTGCCAATCTGTTCGCCTGTTTGTTAGTCTAGGAGAATTTGTTTTTGGATAATAGAATCGCTAAGAGTGAGGAGAATGGGGAGAGTGGTCTGAGTTCATGTATCGGAAAGAGACAACAGAGGAAATGGAGATAGTGAGGGGTGTAAGGCAGGGCTTCGTTCTCTCCCCATTATTGTTTAATATTTACTCAGAATTCATATTTAGAGAAGCCTTAAACACACAGATTCAGGAATATCCCTGAATCCCATACGGTCGTTTTTGCTGACAGCATAGAGGGGTTGCAAAATCTCATGAATAGAATAACAGTGTGCAGTGACTATATGGCTTAATTATAAAAAACAAAATTAATTATTATAAGCAAGACAACATCAATAACTGTCAGCTTATAATCAACCAAAACGGGTAGCGCGTGAGCAGTATTACTTATCTCGGAACTCTGGTGAACGAGCAATGGGATCATTCACAGGAAATAAGAAGCAGAATTGAAAAGGCCAAGACTGCATTCAGCAAGATGAGACATCTGTTCACAAGCCATCACATAACATTACACACCAAGATAATACTTCTGCGCTGTTACGTATTCTCTGCCCCGTTTTATGGGGTGGAAGCATGGACGCTTACTGGAGCCACAACGAAGAAATTGGAAGCATTCGAGTCATGGTTATATCGAAGAATATTGAAAATACCATGGACAGACCACATAACAAATATCGAGGTTCTCAGCAGAATGGGCAAGGAAAGGGATGGTTGATACTGTGAAGGAACGAAAGCTCCAATATTTAGGACACGTTATGAGAAATGAAAACAGATTTCACTTATTGCAGACTATCTTGCAAGGCAAAGTACTAGCAAAGCGAAGTGTGGGTAGAAGACGAATCTCATGGTTGAAAAACCTTAGAACCTGGTTTGGTATGAGTACAACTGAGTTGTTTCGGGCTGCAGTGAACCAAAGTTAAGATAGCATGTATGATAGCCAATATCCGAAACGGATAGGAACTATAAGAAGAAGATAGTAAATTTATGGAAGTTTCCAGAATTGTTTCAGTTACTAAGGCGAGTTGACCGAAACGTTGGTAAACACAAGTTTTTAAAAAATTCGTCAAGGAAAACCCAAAAATCCTTGAATCCGTCACGTAATATGACTCGAAAGAGAAACGTCGCTGCTTTAAGTGAGGAAAAACTCACTTTAATAGGAAATTTTACAAGAGTAGTAGTAAACATCTTTATTAGTAATAAAGGCTATCGACCTATCGGTCTTTCTACCCTGGGACAATTTGACAAGAAAAAGCCAAAAATCCAACAATCTGGCTCATAACTTTTCAGAAAGTTTCCAGGATTTTTTCAGATACTAAATCGAAGAGATTGGTCGTTGGACAACAGCGATTTTCTTAAAAAATGACAAAAAAAGCGAAAAATCCCACAATCCGACTCATAATATCACTCGAAAGAGAAAATGCACTGCTTTAAGTGTGGACAAATGCACTTTAATAGGAAATTTTCCGGATCTTATAACAAGTGGGGAAATAAATGACGAAATTCTCCATAAGGTGGCCGAGCTCGATTAATCTATGTGACGATCTTTTTCTTTTGACTTTTTTCACTCTTCTCATTACCGGTGCATCCAATAGCAGCATAAGCGTTAGAAAATCCATGCAAAATACGACCTTTAAACTTCCCAAGCTCACCCACAACTGAAGCAAAAAGTCGCGTTCTATATGCACCACTCGCTCGAAGTCGCTCGCATCGCTTCAATCATATTTCTGGTTCTTTCTTACGAGTGTAAGTAGAATGACATCGTAACAATTCGTAGAAATATAGTCAGTTTTTTCTTTTCTTTATGAATGTTTTTTTGTGGTAAATTTGCATCAATGTTTGAAGTTTGCCTATTTTCAAAATTGTAAGGTTCAATGCTGGAACCTCCGAAATTCGAACAAAATAAGCAGATTCTCAGATTTTATTGAAAGTTGCAAAACAAAACTTCCCACTTTCTTTGATTTGGATATGTTTTTACCTTTGCCATTAAGTAACTCGGTTTTGGCTTTCGGTTTGGGTTTTCTTTTAGGTGTGATTTTGCTCAAATTTATAAATTGTTAATGATCGAACTTTCATTGAAATTTGCTAGTGTTTATTTCGCCTTTTTGGTTTGAGTCTCATTTTTATTTAACTTATTATTATTTTTTTTATTAAAACTTAGTTTGCAAGTTTGGTAAACGAATGAGGTCAGAAAGTCTTTCTCTGGCTTTCGGTAAGTATCAAGTTTTTTACTTAGGCACCTACTTTAGCACCCAAGTTTCAATTCTGTTTCAAGAGGTTTATTCGAATATAGATCGATATTTTGTTGCATTTTGTCTTTTTTAGGTCCTTTTGCGAATTTTTCCAAATTTCACTTAAAATTTGTTTAGAATTTAGTCTAAAAGTTTGTCGAAAAATTAGCGATGTTTCTGTTGGTGATTTTGGCTTTGTATTTTTAATTTGCACAATTTTTATAACTTGTTAAAAATCAGGGTGTTCCTGGTCAGGGCTCGAAATTTGCCTCAAGATTTAGCTTGAATATTTTTTTAAACACAGCAGAATTATTTCCAGTAGTAGTAAACATCTTTATTTCTAAAAAAGGCTATCGACCTATCGGTCTTTCTGCCCTTGTTTAATACATGTAGTCTTATCTAAATAAAAAACAAAGATGAAAATTCTCCTATTCTAGGTTAATAATCTTATTAAATAAACTTGCCAATTCTAATGACAAGAAACAATTATTTTATTGTCCAGTAGTCAGTTGCGTTTGTAAGTGTTCGAGTAGCGTTGATGTAGGGAAACGGAAGCGGGATTGTCTGGTTGGTCTTGTAAGACAAAGGGGATTCAGTATGTCCAGTTGTAGGGGTTGTTTGTCCATTTTGTCTGTAGATGTATGAGTCTTTCCGAATCTTTGTCATGTTTGTGCGTTCGTAAAGTAGTTGGGTGGAGGGGGTTGTGTAGTGGGTTTTGTGGGTGTCTTATTCGTGTTATTAGTCTTAGTGCAATTTGTTCTGTTGTTTGTATATAACGTTTTGTCCTTTCTGTTCCGTTGGTCATGAGTATATGTCTATAGTCTAGCAAGGGTCTACAAATAGCTTTATATATTTTGGTGGCGGTGTTTGTGCCAATTCCTCTGTCTTTGTAGGTTAGTGATCGGAAGTGTTTTGTTCTCTTTATTGTTTCTGCCCTGATGTTTCGTATGTGTTTAGTGCATTTAAGTTTGTGGTCAATTGTGATTCCAAGGTATTTTACGTCGTTTTTTGGTTGTGTCCGTTTGGCCGCCTGCAGTTATTGTAGGGGAGTCAGCGTTGAGTCTGTGGTTTGTGTGAGCAGAAGTTGGTTTTTTGACGCGTTTGGTGTTAGTCTCCATTTATAAAACCATGTCATTGTGTAGTTTGTTAGTGTTTGGAGTCTTTGAGCTGCTCTCTCAGTAGTTTTGTCATGTACAATAAGTGCCGTGGCGTCTGCGTATTGTAATATGTATGCCGATCTGTCGATTTGATTTTTGCCCGGTAAGTTGTAATTGTATATGTCATGGCAGTATATATTGTAGAGAAACGGTGAGAGCTGGGATCCTTGAGGGAGCCCTTGTTCAGGGGAAAAAGAAAGTTTTCTTTTCCCCTGAAAGTTAGTTGTAATAAGTTCTTTATGGTGTGTAGTAGATATGTTGGTGTGTGTAGTTTGTATAGTTTGTACAGTAAGCCTCTATGCCAGACACTATCAAAAGCTTTGTTAATGTCCATAAACAGGCAAGCTGTCTTTCAGTCAGTTAGGTGGGTTGTTTGTATATTGTTAGTCAGAGTGAAGAGTGGGTGAATAGTCGAGGTGCTGATGTTTGAATCCGAAACTGATACGATGGTATGTACTTTCCGACCAGTTTTCCCAGTCGCTGCCTTATGATGTACTCAAAACCTTGCTAAGTACTGGTAGCAGTGTAATTGGTCTGTAATGTCGCGGTTGTGTATTGTCCAGTCCATTTTTGGGTATAGGGATTATTAAGCCGTTTTTCCATGTTTTTGTGATTTTGTTATTTGTGATGCAGTTGTTCAATTCAGTTAGGATCAGTTTGTGTGTTTCTTGAGTTAGGCTTCTCAAGAGTTTTGCCTTAATTTTATCTTTTCCCGGTGTTGTGTTTTTAATATGCGTTAGGGCTTCATCGTACTCTGTGTCTGTGATCAGTTTGTAGGTATAGTTTGGTGAGCTGTTAAAATAGTTCAAGTACCAGTCGTTGATCAAGTTCCAGTTGTCATTGTCGAAGTTGGGGTTTGTCGATATGCTGAAGGCCCTTTGATAGTGTCTGGCGAACGCGTCCGCTTTCTCTTTGTCTGTGTAACGTTCTACTCCGTTTTCGTCAATTGTGTCAGTAGTGCTAGATTTTTTTGTATTGCGCTAGTTTCTTAATTTTTCGCCAGTATGTTTTGCCTTTGTCTTTTTGTATTTCTTTACGTTTCTAGCCATTTGTCTTGTCGGTATTGTCCAATCAAAGTTTTAATGTTCTGTTAAGTTGGTTCAGTGTCTTTTTTAGGTCGTTATTTTGAGTGTATGTATATAGTCTGTACTGTTCTCTCTTATGTTTTATGAGTCTCAGTATGTATCTGGGCAGTGTATGTCGGTAGAAAGCATTTTTTATTTCCGGGCAAAATTTTCCTATGGCTAGTGAAAGTTGTTGTTGTATGGTTTCTATTGAAATGGGCTGTGCTTGCGATTGAATGTACTCATGTATATGTTGTTTCACTTTGTCTATGTCGGTCTTTGTTGATTATTTCCATTTTTTTCCATATTGTTCTTTTGGTTGCCTTAATGTCTTACGGATTATTTTTATTAATCATATTAAATAATTTAATAAAAGGAAATACTGTTCTTAAAAATGATATTGGAGTTTGTTTGCAACAATTTGCATCAACAGTTGGACGCTCATAATTTAATATTATAGAAGAATGTCGATTTTGGAGCATGAAGATGAGAACATCCAAAACCCGAAACTTATTAACTGGCGTCTTCAAAATAGAGTAGGGCTTCTCTTCTCTTCTCAAAAAACATTGATAATCGGGAATACAAAACGCCTATGATTAAAGTCGAGCTTCGCCCCTTCAAGGTCTTCCAAAAACGGATAAAAATAAATTGACCAGAAGTAAAAAATAGACGGACCTGGTTTTGTTGATGGTTTCCGGCATATTTTAGTGGAATCAAGTTCATTTCTATAATATTCAAATTATCGTAATTTTTTCTTTCCCAAATTGTACATAGACTTATTTTTATTTTACTTATGATACTTTGAACGTGTCTGTGCGTATTTATAATGTGAATGCTAATTTGAAGTGAATTAAGTATTTATTTATGTTTTACAACAACCAAAACGTTTTGCTTCAGATTTCCCCACCTCAGACCCAATTTAATTTTCCTATTAGTTGGAATCGAAATGTTTGAAAATCTGCTCGTTATCGTAGTAGAGTAATATTTCAGTGAAATACCTCCGTCCACGGAAATAAAAAGGCTTAAATCCATTAAGCAGAGCTTCTAGGTAGTTTAAAATAGATCGAATTATTCAGTTTATTGGAAATAAATACGTTCTGCAACTGACCGAGCACCCATAATACAACATTCCTTATCACCTGACGCAAATTGTAAACTTTCAATTTAGTGGGTCGCATTTAAAGTTAAATAATTATTTTCAGTGTTTTTTCTGAGATTCAGTGAACAGTTAAACCATGGAGATAAAAGGCACTGATTTGCATTTTTATGCCTAACTTCCGCTCATCATTGTCTTCCAGATTGTGTGATTTTTCTAACCCTTCTTTAAGCCATATGTCATGTCGCGCCATATATAAAAAGGCTGCACTGGCGTCATCGACTACTCAAATCTCCAGCCTCCAAATGCCATAAAACAACACAAACAAACATCGAACTGGCTTTTATCACATTTTGACCTGATATAAAACCCTGTCGTTTATGCTGGAATAAAATTGATTTTTGTTAAATGTGTTTTTTTCAACTAATTCTTACATTTTATGCTTGATCAGGACAATGTTTTTTTGTCATTTTACTAAACCGAGTTCGAGGTAATAAAGATCTTCAAAAGCCTTCTGAAAAAAATTTTTTTTTAAATTTAATTCTTTGAACATAAATATCAAAATTTGAAAAATCCAGGCTAGTTTATCGTTCCCATGACCTTTAGAATGGCAGCAGATTAAACGATGAAAGAATGGAATGTTGACTTCAAACGATTTTTCCCATTCCTGCTATGAATTCACACCAATAATTCACAAAAGTAAATACAAAACTAAAGAAAAACAAACAGCCAGACGATTCTAAATGGTTGAATTTCTGCAAGTGGATTTTTTAAGTAATTTGGTTTTTCATTGTGAATCGAACGTGGAAAGTAGTAGCAATTGCCACGCAGTTTTAAAAGTCACTAATTTTACTTGGTATTAGCTCAAAAACTATTACCATTTTCTTATTGAGTTGATAATTATGATAAAATGATTGAATGCAAATGTTGAAATGGTTACTAAAATGCGTTTTTTGTGATGGAACGAAAAAATGTTTTGAATTAATTTGCACAATTTTCCTAAAAATATTAAATTTATCTGCAAGTATGAAGTAAAATATTTCCTAACTTTTTCTGTGAATATTTTCTCAGGCTCAGGATTTTTTCATTGAATCATAGCTCTAGTCTTGGAAAAAAATAATGTTTACTTTTTTAAAGTTAAAATTTTTCCACAGGCATTATACCCCATAATGAAAACCCCAGAGAAAAAACAGTATACGATATTATAGAGCCTCACGTCTTAAGTAATTTGGATCTTTAATCGTCTGTTTATTCTGAGCCATTCGAGAGATTTAATTTTTATAACCGGTCACATTTTTCGTGCAAAATTTACTTAAGCTTTTTTTTATTGGCGAAAAAAAATTTGTAGTTCTGTTTATTTTGTCACTCTCTATGCTCTGTCTATTAAGATTTTGTTTCCTTAAATATAATGTTTTTTTTTCACACCTAAGAATATTGATTTTTGTTTTGTTTCTTTATGGGAGTTACATACGTAGTAAAATAAACAGAGGTTGCTCTTAGCTTGTAATAAAATTTTGTTTGTACACCTTTTTTAGGATTTTTTTTTTATTTCGTGCTGAAAATGTCATAAAAAAATGAAGATCTCTTGAATGCCTCAAGAGAAACACCCGATTAAAGACCCAAATTACTCAGAAGACTATAATACAGAAGGCTATAATACAGTATGTTTTTTTTGTCTGACCTACCCTATTGAGCCTGCACGCATTTAAAGTTTGACCAAGAAAACCTGACAGTATTTCAACACCCTGTACAATATGTTTAATACATTTTTTTCCATGCCGTATAATTTAAATTTTGGTCAAAAAGAGAGCTCTGACTGGATCAAAAATTGTTCAAATCGGATTACCGATTGAGAAAGTATTCGCAGTCCAAGGATGGGGAATATTTAAGTTATGCGTTAAATTTGGGCCACACTGAACATATTCTACGGGGTGTCAATTTGAAAACTACCCTAGGAGGGGTAGATGTCACCCTTAGAATCTTAAATGGGAATGGGGCTCAAGTGATACATCGTTTTTAAAGGGCCTTCAATTCTCTTTTCAGTGGTTTCCTACGTTGTTGCGTTTTGTCCAAAGGTTTCCGTATATCAACTTGCATTTTAAGTTTAAAACTTTTACATTCCCATTTTCCAATTTGGATTCTAATGTCATTTCTTTCCTATTTCAGTTTCTTACAACTTACTGATTTCATCCAAATCAGGTTTTTAATCTTTGCTCTGACTTAGTGGTAAACTCGGTTCATCTCATTTGCGGTCACAGTACATTTTATGAATTTCACTTTTATTTATTTAATTGTCTGTTGTGGATTTATCATAATGTTTCACTTTACCTCACCGGTTAGTTCATTCTGTATCGAGTAGTGTAGAAATGAGAGCTTTGACTCGATGTTTTCCTGAGATTTGGGCAAAAAGGTGGCGTGATGTTCGAAACGATGGACTTGTCTTGTACCTACTGGTGCAATGTTGAAATTTTGGTTTTTGTGAGAAAACTGCTACTATTTCCTAACTAGAAAAAAACGTCGTAAATGGGGGTTTAAATTCTCTATCCAGTGGCCACAAAACAAGCGTTGCAGCGCAATTAGTTTTTAAAATTTGATCAAAAAGACTGCGTCATGTTTGGGCAATAGCACAAATTTGCCAAAACCGCGTAACGCTTAAAAGTATGTTAAATTTTCGTTTTTTTTTGTGAAAACTGCCACAATTTTCCAAGGAATGTTTCACGTCAAAAATCTGCTATTTTGTTTTCGGGCCAGCTGAATCTGATAGGAGCAAAAAGGTTGCATCATGTTTGAAACGATGGCCTTATCTTGTAGCGAAATGTGTAGTATTTAAATATTGCTTATTGATTTGTGGGTTACATTTCATCTGTTAAGGGCGTTTTTCATTGTCTGATAGAAAAGCTAGCACTGCAGGTCAAATCGTTCTTGAAATATGGCCAAAAGGGCTGCGTCGTGTTTGAGCCAATGGCCAAACCGTTGTTTGGCAGAACCGCGTTCGCCTTAAAAGCATGTTCAAATTTCGGTTTTTTTGTCTCAAAACTGCCCTAATTTTACGAGTGATGTTTCACTTGGGAAATCTACTATTTAACTCTCTATCCAGTGGCGTAGGAAAGAGCGTGCAAGCGCAATTGGTTTCTGAGATAGGAGCAAAAATGTGGCGTCATGTTTGAAACGATGCTTTTACCTTGTAGCCAATTTGGACTATTCAATTTTCGTTTTTATTGTGTGAAAACTTCCTCTATTTTATTAAGGCAACGGGGTGTAAATTTTTTACCCAGTGGCAGAAAAACGATCGCTGGAACTCAAATGGTTCTTGAGACATGATCAAAAAGTCGTCAGTAGCAGCAGTTGATCAACAAAATAAAAGTTACACTACCAAATCTGCAAGCAATTTTATTTCGAGTTGATGCGTTATCTAGTCCAATTCGTTTTCTTCCGATGGGTGTTTTTGAACCACTTTGAAGAAAATATCTACAGGGTCGAAAATAAAACAATGCAGCATTTGTGTTTTTTGCAGCAACATTTTCAAAAAAAAGGTATGTGTTTGTGGATTTCAACACCAAAAGTCTAAAGATATGTCTTTATATATATATCTCAAAACTGTTTTTGAAGTTTTCGCCTTTGTCTCTTTTATTTACAGGGTGGTCTCAAAAAATTGGCACTTTTTGTTTTTCCAGTGATAACATTTTCGTTTCTGGACCGATTTTCAAAAGTAGAGCTCGTGTTTTCAAACCTTGAGAAATTTTGAGTTGTTTCATTCTCCACACTGTAGAAACTTTTCCGGAAGTACTAAGCTTTTGCAAAAAAACCATAGTGACAGAAAAAGAACTGAACTAGATAAGGCTTCAAAGTTAGGCCAAATTTGGCGATGCAACCTTTATTTAGTTGAACAGTTTAAATTCTAACTTGGTATTCAGGTAAAAAAAATGATGAAAACTCATTTGATTTCCAGAACCAACTCAGTTTCGGTCTAAAAAACGATATACAGTGTTACTCCACTCCGGAGTAGTATACAGGGTTATTCACGCTATACGGCACGGAAGTTTGCGGCTGAACCGTTTGATTTTTAAAAAGTATTATTTTATGAATTAGCAGACGGCTACCGGGCGCACATTTTAAAAATATTTTTGTAATATACAGGGTATCCCAAAAGCCCTAAAAGTATCAAAGTTGTGTTTTTTTAATGGAATTCCCTGTATATTATTGCATTTTTGGATTCTCTGAGCAAAATAAGTGTCTGTTTTAATTTTTTAAGTTTATAATACCTAAATCTTAAGGCTTTTTAACTAATACTTAATATTTGTCAAATACTTTAGAAATATTTAAGTTATGTAAGCGTGATTTATAGTGAAGTGAAACAAAATATAATATTTTATATCGCAATGATGAAAAACTTAGCACGTTATACAGGGTGTCCACAAATTTAAACTGATCAAATAAGAACTTTAAGTGGGTATAACTTGATTAATTTAAATACAACCCCATATTTTTTAACTTACCAGGAAATGCAGCTTTTAATTACCTATCGAATGGTATTAGAATGTTAATAGCTAAGTTTTTCCCTTTTTATAAAATACGTCAAATAATCGTTCTGTGCACCATTTGGCGTTGTTTAATTTAAGGTTCCAATGTATCTAAGTTGCCTATGGCATTTACACATGTCAAATAATTTATTTTATTTGTGCTGCTTAGTGAAAATGAAGAATTATCCAAAAGAAGAGCGTAGTGACATGATTTTCACCCTTGGAGAATGTCATAAAATTGTTTATTGGCCTCTAGAGTTTATGCTCAAGAGTTTCCTGAAAGAAATCATCATAAGCCAGCCGTTTTTAAGCGCTTATTACACCAGTTTGAGGAAAGTGGGAGTGTCGATTATAAAAAGCCATTACAATGAAATCTGTCACTGAAGATGCAGAAAATTCATTCCAATGTATTCCTGGGTTTTCAGTCAATTTTATTGTCACTAATTATGGTGTTATGTGATGAGCCCTGCGTTTCGTCCCGGGTCTACCTATTGGACTCTTCAGTAAGGCTTTAGGTAGACCCTGCCTTATACGCCAGACATCGGTTCTACGTGTTCGGACGTAAATGAACCGAGCCGGTATAGATCTTCTGCGGTGAGATATTGGCAACCCGTGTTGCCGATTAGTATTAGATTGAAAACCACTCGTTCCATTCTGCTTTTTTTCTCCCAAGCATCTATATCTTTTTCGTATATTTCTTTTTCCTGACTGTACTTTTAATTTATTCCAATATATTCCTGGGTTTTCAGTCAATTTTATTGTCACTAATTATGGTGTTATGTGATGAGCCCTGCGTTTCGTCCCGGGTCTACCTATCATCACATAACACCATAATTAGTGACAATAAAATTGACTGAAAACCCAGGAATACAAAGAACACCAAATGGTGCCCAGAACGATTACTTGACGTGTTTTGTTAAAAGGCAAAAACTTAGCTATTAGCATCCTAATACCGTTCGATCGGTAATTAAAAATTACATTTCCTGGTGAGTTAAAAAATATGGGGTTGTATTTAAATTAAACAAGTTATAGCCACTTAAAGTTCTTATTTGATTAGTTTAAATTTGTGGACACCCTGTATAACATGTTAAGTTTTTTATCATTGGGATATAAATATGATTTCTTGTTACACTGCACTACAAATTAAGCTTACGTATCTTAAATAATTCTAAAGTATTTGACACATGAAAATTATATTACATTTTGATAAAATTTGGATTATTAAAAAAACCGTAAGATTTAGGTATTATAAACCTTATTAAGACATCAAACACTTATTTTGCTCAGAGAATCTAAAAATGCAATAATATACAGTGTGTCCAGTATAAAATGATGTACATGGGGATATTGGAAACCGTTAGAGTTACAGGGTGAACCAAATGGGGAAAAAGTTGCGCAATCAAGTGCCTATAAATATTCAATAGTCATCAACTTCTTTGAACTCGGAATAGCAACGGATATACAGGGAAAAAAAGAAAAAAGTGCATTTTATAAAATCCTTTATATCGTGTTTATTATAAAAGATACAATAACGAAATTTTCAGGGTGGGGATATGAAATGAGCGTAAATTTGAAAATCAAGTAAAAAATAATCTAGGCCCACTATGTTCAATGAGGCCGAAGTCAACTTTTGTTTTTCTTATGGGCGCCATATTGAATTTCTGCATTTTTAAATTCCCCTTTAAATATGCTCTTCAACCATGTATAACATGTTTATGTTCGGTCAAGATAAATAATTAAAATTAACAAATTAAGATTTTATGGTAGTAGGCATTGATATTTCTATTAATTATTACTTTAAATTATTATTGATCATACATCGAACACTGCAAAAGAACAAGTAAGTTTTTAGGATTAAAGTAGGTGTTCAAATAAGCCACCGTTTTCCCGCACGCACAACATACATCGTCTCATTACTGCTTCACAGGATTTTCTGATCATTTCTGTCTCAGCTCCTCTTCGGTTTCGTATGACCTACAGTATACCACATTTTTGAGGAAATCCCATGCAAAAAAATCAAGCGGTGGTATGTCAGGGGATCTCGCAGGCCATCTTACTGGTCCCATTTTGCCTATCCACTTGTTGGGAAATTCGTGATTTAAAAATTCTATGATAATACGTCCATTATGTGGCGGCGCGCCGTCTTGTTCGAAATACCAGTTTTGCAGGGTAGCTACTGGAACATCCATAAGTGCTTCCGCTACGTTAGTTTGTAAGAGGTTCAAATATCTCTCGGAATTTAAGTTCTCATTAAAAAAAATGGTCCAATCACGTGGGTACCCACAATACCTAACCAGACGTTAAATCCAAACCTAACTTGGTGCCTAACTTGACAAACTAGCCGTGGATTTTCATCTGACCAAAAAACGGTATTTTGCGATTAAATAGTCCACATCTAGTAAATTGGCTCTCATCTGACCAAAGGACTTTTAAGGAGAAGTTTGGTATCTCATTATTTCTTTGAATAAACCACTGACAAAATGCCATTCTTCTAATCGCATCGCCATTCTGGAGTCCCTGGCAGGGCCGTTCACGATGGGGGTGATATTTATGACGCTTTAAAATGCTATTCGCCGTTGACCGCGCAACACCTGCTGTGGCTTCAATTTGACGTAAAGACGTACGGTGTCTCAACCACGCTTTGCATTACCAAATTTTATTTATTTTCGTCTGGAAGTTTGATTTTCTTTACCTTAGCAAAACTCCCGTAAGCTACAAGGGTGTCTTTCAGACGCCTAAACATAGTTCTACCAGGTTGTCGCCTTTCTGGATATTTATTTAAATACATTTCTTCAGCTTTTGCTTCATTTCGACGACAGAGAATAAAACACTCCGTAAACAACAAACAAAAACATATCGTATTTATCATAATTTGAAAAGTGATTCATTTTGAAACACACAATTAATTACAAACACTTGACACTGACAATAAATTCTACTTTGACAGTTACCTAGGTAATTAAAACAGACAACGAACGTCACTATGGGGAAATTGAAGAGAAATATCAATGCCTACTACCACAAAATCTTAATTTTGTTAATTTTAATTATTTATCTTGACCGAACATAAACATGTTATACATGGTTGAAGAGCATATCTAAAGGGGAATTTAAAAATGCAGAAATTCAATATGGCGACCATAAGAAAAACAAAAGTTGACTTCGGCCTCATTGAACATAGTGGGCCTAGATTATTTTTTACTTTATTTTCAAATTTACGCTCATTTCTTACCCCCACCCTGAAAATTTCGTTATTATATCTTTTATAATAAACACGATATAAAGGATTTTATAAAACGCACTTTTTTCTTTTTTTTTTCCTGTATATCCGTTGCTTTTCCGAGTTCAAAAAAGTTGATGACAAATTATTTATAGGCACTTGATTGCGCAAGTTTTTCCCCATTTAGTCCACTCTGTATCTTTAACGGGTTCCAATATCCCCATGTACATCATTTTATACTGGACACACTGAATAGGGTATTTCATTTAAAAAAACACAACTTTGATACTTTTAAGGCTTTTGGGACACTCTGTACATTACAGGAATATTTTTAAAATGTGCGCCCGGTAGGCGTCTGTGGATTCATCAAATAATACTTTGTCAAAATCAAACGGTTTACCCGGAAACTTCCGTGCCGTATAGCGTGAATAACCCTGTATACTGTTAAATTTGGAAAATTTCTCATTTCAATAAGTAGGTAAGTTCTAGTAGAATTCCTACTATTTTCAAGGTGGAAAAATTATTTTTTGTGCTCACGGTGAGGCTGTTGACTCAATAACAGGAAGTGATGTAGGTTGAAGCCAATTAAAGAGTTTGGCAATAGGCAAATGATTCTCTGGAACGATTTATACTGGTGTTGTTGGACCAATCATTAATCAACTATCCTGGCCACCCACAATCTAACGCATTACCACGTCAAGCAAGCTTGTCATCTGTCATGTTAAACCGACATCTCGGATTACCTCGTCAACATACTTTAGAGCAGTAAGCGCCGCTAAAGAAAACAAAGCGGGCATTAGAAAAATCGACGATCGCTAATAGTAACCAGTAGTAAGTTGAATGAATGTTGAAAATGAATCGAATGACAGGTCTGAAATTCAATCCTGAAACTTCCTCGGACTTATTTAGAATCCCCTTTAACGAAAATATCTCCGATCCGAACCGTCCAAGACGGTTTCCAGATTGGCTTTGGTGTGCTCACATTCGCTGGTTCAATGGGATTTTATTGGAGTTGCAACTATAACAATAACTCTCTTAGGCTTTTGGTATTTATCAATGCTATCGAACACATGTTTCGGCAAAACATACAAAGCGCTGTGAGATTTTGTTTGGATTTATCAAATAATGTTTATGCTGTGAAACCACTTGCAATCAATCTCGATTCCGAATGATATATGGAACTGTGTAAACACAACTCTGGGAAACTTATAGGCGGCCACTTTGAGGCAAAAACCAATCTTTTTGTTTAGATTTTCGCTGCTAAAAACATCCTTTACATATTTATGCTACAGATACAACATTTTTTCATGGGAAAATTTACACTAATATTCTTCTCTTGCTGCTTTTGTTGTTCACTCAACTCCTATTCCTAGACGTGTTTTTGCAGTTTTTCGTATTGTGACCGTTTCTTTATTTATGGTTCAGCCAATTCTAGTATTTTTTTTTGCTTCAAAGTTTGACCGCTGAACTTAATTTAACAGAAAATTCTTAGTCTCTATTAGATCAAGTTCTCAATAGTAAATAAGAGGTTCAGCGAGAAAGCAACTGACGTGTGAGAATCTTCCAAGTTATAATTTTTTTAAATTCCGTAGTATAGTAATGTGTGAGGGGCTCAAAATAGAATGAACTGTGTAGTTTACGTTTTGCCCAAACCGGTTATTTTCGTACCTTTGCCTTTTTAATGCTTTCTTTCAACATTTCCAACAGACTTTTTTTAGTTTTAAAGTAGTAGCAAAACAAATTTTTGTCAACTTTTCTCTGTGTATTTGCTTTTTGCATTATTTTCAACTAATTCTAAAACGTACTGGCTGTTCGCATAATATAAAGTTACGATCAAAAAATAGTTGAGCGTATCAGAAATTGTATTTTTACTTTCATTATTATTAATTATTTGTTTGTTGCTATTTTATTCATAAACAAACCTTTTTTTAAAGTACGCCCTAAATTAAATAGTAGTAGTAAACATCTTTATTTCTATAAAAGGCTATCGACCTATCGGCCTTTCTGCCCTTGTTTAATACATGTAGTCTTAATCTAAATAGAAAACAAAAATGAAAATTCTCTTATTCTAGGTTAACAATCTTATTAAATAAAATTTCCAATTCTAATGACAAGAAAAAATTATTTTATTATCCAGTAGTCAGTTGCGTTTGTAAGTGTTCGAGTAGCGTTGATGTAGGGAAACGGAAGCGGGATTGTCTGGTTGGTCTTGTAAGACAAAGGGGATTCAGTATGGTCCAGTTGTAGGGGTTGTTAGTCCATTTTGTCTGTAGCTGTATGAGTCTTTCCGAGATCTTTGTCATGTTTGTGCGTTCGTATAGTAGTTGGGTGGGGGGGTTGTGTAGTGGGTTTTGGGGGTGTCTTATTCGTGTTATTAGTCTTAGTGCAATTTGTTCTGTTGTTTGTATATAACGTTTTGTCCTTTCTGTTCCGTTGGTCATGAGTATATGTCCATAGTCTAGCAAGGGTCTACAAATAGCTTTATATATTTTGCAGGCGGTGTTTGTGCTAATTCCTCTGTCTTTGTAGGTTAGTGATCGGAAGTGTTTTGTTCTCTTTATTGTTTCTGCCCTGATGTTTCGTATGTGTTTAGTGAATTTAAGTTTGTGGTCAATTGTGATTCCAAGGTATTTTATGTCGTTTTTTTGGTTGTGTCGTTTGGCCGTCTGCAGTTATTGTAGGGGAGTCAGCGTTGAGTCTGTGGTTTGCGAGCAGAAGTTGGTTTTTTGACGCGTTTGGTGTTAGTCTCCATTTATAAAACCATGTCATTGTGTTGTTTGTTAGTGTTTGGAGTCTTTGCGTTGCTCTCTCAGTAGTTTTGTCATGTACAATAAGTGCCGTGTCGTCTGCGTATTGTAATATGTATGCCGATCTGTCGATTTGATTTTTGTCTGGTAAGTTGTAATTGTATATGTCATGGCAGTATATATTGTAGAGAAACGGTGAGAGCGGGGATCCTTGAGGGAGCCCTTGTTCAGGGGAAAAAGAAAATGACAGTGTTTTGTCAATTCGTACTTGTAGTTGTCTGTTTTCTAGTAAGTTCTTTATGGTGTGTAGTAGATATGTTGCTGTGTGTAGTTTGTATAGTAAGCCTCTATGCCAGACACAATCAAAAGCTTTGTTAATGTCCATAAACAGGCAAGCTGTCTTTCTGTCAGTTAGGTGGGTTGTTTGTATATTGTTAGTCAGAGTGAAGAGTGGGTGAATAGTCGAGTGCTGATGTTTGAATCCGAACTGATACGATGGTATGTACTTTAAATTAAATATTATCTTTAAAAATTTAATTCTGAAAAGAACAATGTAATGACCGCAATGTTAAAGATAAAGGGTTGAAATTTGGTGCAAAATCGCCGTTTCAAACTCTCTTTGGATGACAATTGAGCGGCGTTTGACTAAAGGGGCCTGAAAGTTAAAAGGTGCAAGAATTCCCGAGGCAAAATATTGCAAACTGAAGTCGAATATAAAGAATAATATACCAAAAACTGGACTCCAATTGTGTTGGAAGAGTTTAACTCTAAAATAGAAAGAAAGAGGAGAATACCCTTTGGAATTTCTGCCTACAAAAACACTCTCGTTTCGTTGTTGTGAGCCTCTATCAGCCTGATAGCAGATAAAGGAAACAGAGGATTGGATGGATGGAATAAAGGAATCTCTAGTACGGACACAAATATTTCAAACCCGAGATATGCAGACGATACAACGTTGTTAGCAGCTTCAGAGGAGAAACGAGTTTTCTAAACCGAGATGAGGCAGAGAGCAATAAATGGGGCTTTAGGATAAACGAATAGAATACCAAAATAATGAATGTCGTGCGTTTTAACGCATATTCCAAATGGTTATTTTAGGAGACCTAAAATAACCATTAAATAGTCAATAAGCTTAAAAATCTAAATTTCCCGGGCAACTGACAATAGCTGACTAGAGATAAGGAAGATTTTTTCGGAACTGGCTGATGGCAGAGCTTTAGAAGGAAAAAAGAAAAAAAACTATGGCTGCAAGATGACGAAAACTGTTATTCTTATTTAATTTGGAATGGCTATGAAAACTGATGTACCCACTGGTTCCTCTCGACACCGGAACCAACTGCAAGGGTTCTTCAACTACTTTCCTTATTAATGAAAATTTTTCGATTCAATGATGTGATTTTGGTGGGAAAAAATTATAAATTTTGTAAGAAATTTTCCTTAGACAGCCTCAGAACTTAAATACCACAGAGTAACTTAGCTGGTCGAACTGAACATTTCTTTAGATCATTCTTTGCAGAAAAACCATTGCGAATCTTCAGTCCTCGATATAGCGCCAAAATGAATAAAAATTCCATTCCAGATCAGCAAAAAGATCCATTCCAGATCTGCAGTCCTCGATATAGCTCCAAATATTAAATAATTAAAATATAAATTAATCATGATTAAAAAATGGAAGGAACATTAACTGGAACTTAGGAACATTTTAACAGCTAAGTTGTAGGGATCAATTTATAGAGCGAATAACGAACGGTTGATGATCATTCCATTTCAAAAACTGTTTTAAGGTAAAAGAAAATTAAAATTTGAGATAAAAAGATTTTTTCCATGTGAAGCTTTAAAATAAATAAAGTGACAACTAGTAGAAAAAAACAATTTTATAGAGCAGAAAGACCACTCTCTTTGTGGAAAAAACTTGCAGGGTTTCAGCTCTCGAGACGGCCCCCAAAATATAAAATCATTAAAATTTAAAATGTAAATGCATAATAATAAAAAAATTCCTAATCCTTAATGAAGACGATAAATTATTCAAGTATGTATAAGGACTGATATAATTTACAAAGGAGGGAGTATGCAAATTGGAGAAAAAATACAATTTCTGCTAAAAGAACTGCTCGTTCTAACACAGCACTAGGTAAAACATTAGACAAAAATTCATAGGTTCTATAGAAACCCAGTTTTATTATGCCAAAATATACACCAACGAGAGATGTTTTAGCACAAAAAAGTGAGCAGAATTTCACTCCTTTGGGGGTGTAATTAGTGGTTTAGTTCGAAATTACCCACTAGACTTCAGGACAATTTCAACAGAGCTCGCCGTTGAATGCATTTTATTCCAAGAATTATATAAATATTAATACAAATTCAAGAGACTTTCGCCTAGTCTCTTAAAGAGACCACAAAAGTTTGCAGTTAAAATCTCAAAACCGAAAATATATGTTTTAATTAATTAATAAATAAAATACAGTCTTGTCTGAATATAACGAACTTCAAAAATGAGCTAAAAATGGTTCGTTATATCCGGAGTTCGCTATAACCGAGTAATAATACAAAAACACAAAAAAAAAATTAAAGAAAAACGTTCGTTTTAACCGAAAGTTCACTATAACCAGGTTCATTATAAGCGGAATTTACTGTACTTTAAATTTTAGCAGCGGTGTGTTTCCAAAACAGGTTCCGGATTCGAAATACTCCATATCTTGGAAACGGTTGAAAATTGCCGACCAGCTATCAAAATAATTTTTATACAGCGAGCAAAGGACTTTGTATGTGGTGGAAAGGAGTTTTGAGGTTTCACCTTTTAAGTATCTTCCTTTCGACCTATAAACGTTACGACCAGTGCCAAATATTAATTATGAGACTTTTTCGTGCCCAAAACTATTTTTAACAAAAAGTATCATGAATTTAAGAAGTGATTTGTCCTCTAATGCAATAAAGAAATTAGTCTTGAGCATTTTGGCCTATGTTGTGGCTAACAAGATTACAGGATTCAATCTCTGAGGAACTAGAAAGTGCCAGAATTGAAAATATAAAGTAATTAAAATAATAATTGGAACTTTACCAATTTAGAACGAAAAAGAAGTAAGCAAATTGAAAATAAATATTTCCTAAGTGATAAGGATCTATCTGTGTGTCTATCTGTGGACCGCGTGTCGCTAAATACGGTTTAGGATTTTGTTCTGTAGCTTGACTTGATTCTAAAATTGATTAAAAAATATGTATGTTTTATCCGTTAGACTCAGCAAACACTTTTGAAAATGGGAAGGAAAGGGATTAAGAACCATTTTGGTAAGCATTTTTTTGCGATAAAAGAGTCCTAAAAATGTTCATTAGTTAATTTAAAGACCCAAAGCGCGGACTGGAGGATAATTTTGCGACTTGTGCAAATTAAAAGTTTTCAGTGTTATATTTCCTTCAAAGTATAATTTAAATTTGGGCAGCAATCGGCCCACAAAGCGTGCCCAAAATCGGAATATTTCATAGCTTGCAAAAGGTTTCAGGGTTGCATCTCTTAAGTGGGTTTCTTTCGATTTATGTGCTTAACGACAAGTCCCGGATATTTATTACGGGAATTTTTTGCTTCAGAAGCTATCTTTAAATAAAAAAATATTCGGAATTTGAGAAGTTTCTTCAATTTGAGAAATTACTGATGAGGAGGATTTTGATAGAGCATACAGAAAAGTATATTTTGACTAAAATCTTAACAAATTAACTTAAATTGAAAAATAATATTGAATATATCCTTATCCAAAATTAAAGGCGTAACTTATTGGAAAGCAAGAAGCATTTTCAAAAGAAGCAGGCAAATTGATGAAAACTTCGTTTGAAGGGAATATAATACGATTTCTACTAAAAAATTCCCCTCTTAATGTGCAATTTCCTGAAAAAACATGCAATTTCCAGAAAATATTTTTGCAAAAACAAAGGTTTTCTGAACAATTTTGCTCGAATTTTCAAAGCTCCCCTTCAACTTTAAATCTGCTTGAGCAAAAATCTGAGTACGTATAATCATAAGAACTACTAATTTGAGCTTGGCTGGAATCGCGGACTAAAATTCACAAAAATGCATAAGAAAGTGACTAACTAAGAAACTCAATTGCAAATAGTTTCTAAAAAGACCAAATTCTTTAGTTTAAAACTTATATAAGTGAAATATTAATTTAATTGTAATTTAATGTAATTGTAATTATAGCGTCTAAACTTAAAATTAAAGTAAAGCAAGGACAAGCAACTGCAAACGAAAAAAAAATGATTTGAGGATGAAAACGAATTTCTTAAAAACGAAATACATGAAGGAAGACGAGGGATTTTTGTAGAAATTTGCTAAACTTCAGCTTGAATGGAATTACCAAATTTAACCTGCAATTAAGCTAATTATAGAAACTTTTGACTTTTGAACTGAACTGAAACTGAAACTGAACTGAAACTTTTAAGACTCCAAACACTTACAAACAACACAATGACATGGTTTTATAAATGGAGACTAACGCCAAACGCGTTAAAAAACCGTTAAAAAACCAAAAAACGCGTTAAAAAACCAACTTCTGCTCACAAACCACAGACTCAACGTTGACTCCCCTACAACAACTGCAAACGGCCAAACGACACAACCAAAAAACGACGTAAAATACCTTGGAATCACAATTGACCACAAACTTAAATTCACTAAACACATACGAAACATCAGGGCAGAAACAATAAAGAGAACAAAACACTTCCGATCACTAACCTACAAACACAGAGGAATTAGCACAAACACCGCCACCAAAATATATAAAGCTTTCTGTAGACCCTTGCTAGACTATGGACATATAATCATGACCAACGGAACAGAAAGGACAAAACGTTATATAGAAACAACAGAACAAATTGCACTAAGACTATTAACACGAATAAGACACCCCCAAAACCCACTACACAACCCCTCCACCCAACTACTATACGAAATCACAAACATGACAAAGATTTCGGAAAGACTCATACATCTACAGACAAAATGGACAAACAACCCCTACAACTGGACCATACTGAATCCAACTTTATCTCACAAGACCAACCAGACAATCCCGCTTCCGTTTCCCTACATCAACGCTACTCGAAAACTTACAAACGCAACTGACTACTGGACAATAAAATAATTTTTTCTTGTCATTAGAATAGGAAAGTTTATTTAATAAGATTATTAACCTAGAATAAGAGAATTTTCATCTTTGTTTTTTTTATTTAGACTAAGACTACATGTATTAAACAAGGGCAGAAAGACCGATAGGTCGATAGCCTTTTTTTAGAAATAAAGATGTTTACTACTACTAGAAACTTTTCTAACCTGAAATTATAGGCGTAACTTATTGAAAAGCAAGAGGCATTTTCTTCGCCTCAAGTGAAAAGTAAACAGTTTTTGCTGCAAAATATTCTTGTTATCTTGAGACATTAATTAATGGCAAACTTCTTTGGCAGCTGATCGTTAAACAAAATACGCAGTTTCCAGTAAATTATTTTAGGGAAAACGAAAGTTTTCTGAAAAACTTTGCTCGAATTTTCAAAGCTCACCAACTTCGAATCTTGTTTCAGTTAAGAAGTTACGTGTTCAAACTTTACATTGAATCAAAAAAGTCATTTGCTCCAGAGTGTAGCCATTGCAAAGAGCTAAAATCTGTATACTTAGGTATGAATAACCATAAAAACTTCCAATTTGAACTTGGCCTGGAATCGCGAACTAAAAATTGCAAATATGCATAAGAGAGTGGCTTAACAGTAAGCATTCTAAAATTTTCTCAGCATATAACAACAGTTAGAACTTAAATACGAAAAATATTAATTTAATTGTTATGAAAGCTCAGCAACTGTTAGAAACATGCTTCAAAACATATGGATGCATGTTAAAAACCGATCTCAAAATTTGCAAAAGTCTATTTTAAAAAAGTGAAAAAAATGGTTAAAAGAAACCTTCTAAATTTGATTAAAGAAGAGCAAGGCCAAGCAACAGCAAACGCAAAAAATTTAAGGATGAAAACTCTGCGATCGTCTAAAAACCTTCAAATATTAGCTTGAATGAAAATATCAACCAAAACTAGCAAAAGATTGTGAGAAAGTGACTAACTCAGAACCAGAACAAGTAAAACCCTACAAATGGTGTTAGAACGTAACATGAGGATAAAACTACACTGAGACAAAGTTTCATTTGATTTTAGAAACTCAGTAAGTTTTTTGAAGTCTTCAATACTGTGGCTATCATGAATTGAGCATTTAACCGAAAACCAATTATTACACTGTGTTTTTTTTGGAAATTTGTCAAACAAAGTACTGCAAGCAGTAAATATAGAACTCAGTGTGAAGACTCAGTGGATCGTTCAGACACCAAAACTGAGCTTAGCTGGAATCACTAAGATAAATCTGGAGAAACACTTAGAAAACTGAACTCAGGATCTGGACTAGTAAATCTCTTGAAATTTTGACAGGATTTACAGCCCAGGACTAGAATAGGAAAAAAATCCAAAGATTCAATTCCTAAGAAATAAACAATGCAGCTCGTAAGCAAGAATTTTGACAAATTTTTAACAAATCGAACTAGAAATCGCTTCAATTTCTCTGGGAGTTTTGGCAAAACTATCAACTGCAAGCAAAAAATTCTAGATTGTGAAAGAAGACTATGGATTTTTTTAGAAATTTACAAACTTAAATCTCAATTTACGCATATAAAAGTTAGTAAGTCAAAATTTAGGCCAGCAAAACTCTGGCAATTTTGAGCGAATTTATCATTCGACATTAAATTATAGCACAAAAAAATTGAAACTCAGTAATTTTTTGGAACTTTTGAATTCTGAGAAATGAACACTGAAACTTGTATTGACGAGTTTTCACAATTTGTTAGAAAATCGGAATAGAAAACGCTTCAATCTTTACTTATGAGCTGAACGTCTAGAGTTCGGATACTTATGATGAAAATTTTTCGCTTCAGAACCTATAGAGAAGTGTTTTATTCTTTAAAGAGCCCCAACACTGAAAGCTACCATCAAATAATTAGGAGCGTTCTAATAGAGCATAGAAAAAACTATATTTAAGCTAAAATCCTTAATAAAGTAACCTAAATTGAAACATGAAGTGCAAGAAACACTTTTAAAAGAAGCAAGCAAATTCCTCCTACGAAGTGAAAAAAAAACAGTATCTACTACAAAAGCTCTTTCTTGAGAAACAATAGATTATTGCAAATTTATTTTGCAGTTGATCGGTAAACATAAGACATATTTTTCAGAGTTATTTCAGCAAAATAAATGTTCTTTGAAAAACTTTTTGGATTTTTCAAAGCACTCGAAACTAAACCTTCTGCCACACTTCAAGAGCGCTTTTGATCTGTTTAAAAAATCTGAACTAAAACACCATTGAACCAACTAAAACCAGCCATTTTTTCTTACAGTGATGCGTCCATCCAGCAACGGTATGCAGGTCTCCAACCAATGTGATAGGAAACCATATGTGACTCCTCCTCATTCTACTGCACTTTCCTCTTCACTGCCTTCGCCGCCTACATCGAACACACCTCACACTTTTTACGAAGCCCCTGTAAAGTACAGTATGTAAAATCACACTGTATAGTAGCTATAGAGTTTATATTTACGTTTATTTATAACTAGAGCTGGTTTAGTTGACTTTTAGTCAATGGAAATGTGCAATTTTCAACAATTATTGTGCTGACAAATTTCCGGTTTAGTTTGTATCATTATGAAGAAGTCCAGAGAAATGTTTAGGTCTGGACGATTTTCGGGAAACTCGAATGGGACACTGAAGTGTCCAGCTTTTTGTTAAGCGATATCATACAGCTAATTCAGCCAAAATGTGTAAATAATTTGTTATATTGCCAAGCGAGCAATTAAGTGAATATAAAAGTAAATTTGTATTGTTTAAGCTCATTATTGCGAAAAGTTTGTAATTACTTATTTATGAATAAAAACTACCGTATTCTATTTATAACAGTTGACTGATTTGGGCTGAACAATTTTTAATGCCCCAATTCTCAATGTTCGATCGATGTCGACTATAAAAATCCCTCGAAGAACCTTTGGAGCGACAAGGTAAGGATGTTGTTATTAATAGCTTTACCTCGAATGGAATTCGATTGAAAAACCACAGTTTGCGGTCTTTAATACAAGGCACGCTTTGAAATTGTGCTGGATGCATGATGACTAATTACCAGGAGCCTACGTGCCGTTTTTATATAAATTCCCCTAACTTTCCATTTGGAAAAGCAGAATTCTGGCTATTATTACTAATTAATTCCACATTCCAAGAAAATTTCTGCAACTTTTATGACTGTTGTGGTTGCCCAAACCTACATCAAACCACACTGTTTATTTATAACAAAATTAAAAAAAAAACCCACAAAATACCAGCCATATATGCGATTCCTTAAACTACCCCCCCAATATTTACTCAATATTTTTCTAATGCCTGCTATAAGCAGCTTTAAAGCTCTAATCTGTATATCCAAATATAAGTCCTAATCTCTTTTAATTCGAAGAAAATGGCCAGTACTTGGAGCCATCAACGCCGATTTTAAGTGCTCACGTTAACAGTTCATATAACTTGTTCAATGAAAAGCTTTTTTGTGAGCCAGAAAACCTCTCGAAATACCGAATAGTCTTATTTATAGGTACCCATTACCCAATACTATAAATCTATATGGTGCGTTCTAGCCTATTAAGTTTGATAGATGCAAAGTGTCATTAAAAATAAACTTGCAAATACAAGAGCTTTTAGTGGTTTGGGTGTTTCGAACCTTTCGGTTCTTTCTGGTGATGGAAGAGACAACAACGCTCCAAAGGCGTCAAGAGGCCTAATGGAATTAGTGATAAAGGAGTAGTTTTATTCATCCAAAAAGGTCCTTTCTGCTTGGCTATCAAGAGTTGTTACAACCTTGTCCTTGTTCAAATCCCAAAAAAATGTTCTAAATTAAACATGCTTCTGGGATGTAATAGAAAAGTCTGAAATCGCTGCCTCAAGGAGAGTTTAGACATATTTTCAGGGATTGTGTAAATATAGCCTTACTGGAAAGTAAAGCTATTACTTTAAATAGATAAACAAAGAAGCGATCAAAGAGGTGTAAATTGGGAAATAAAAATATAAGATGCGATAGCATGCACTACTGGGCTGTAACGCAACTTTGAAGGCTTTGGTTTATTGGATTGGTTAGGAAATGGGTCAAAACAAGCAGAAAACCCCTGAAGATTTTAGCTAATAGTCATCGATTTTTCCTAGACTTGCATATAATGAGGTGCGAAGTAAGCAAAGCCAGCTAGCAGCACATTTAACGTTAAGCAAACAAACAATAGAGACTAAAGTATAGACAAGTTCCAAAAATAAAACCTCTAATAGATCAAGTTGAATAATTAACACCAAGAGATTTTCGAACTGTTATGCAAATGAATTGGACGAAAGGCAGTGAAATCCTCGAAAAAGCTTAACCAGAAAGTATATTAAAATGAAGGCATTAGCATAGATAAAGAAGACATACAGCAAACATGAATGAACTAATTGAAAATCTGTAGAGGATTCCAGCAGGAAAAAGTTTCTGGAAAATTTAAAAACTCGGTTATTTTTTTAACCTTTCAAACTTGCAAATATTAAGAACTCAGCCCTGAACTTTACAACACCCAATTTCGAAATACTACTAAGATGGGATTAAAAAACAAATAAAATTTTAATTATGAAACTTGAACTTTGGGATATTCTTTGGGAAAGATGCATAAGAAAGTTCTATTTAAAGTACACAGTTTACAGTTAACACAGAGGAAAACAGAGAAATTCCTTTCCACTTCAGCCTAAAAGTTCGAAAATCCCATTTACTTCAAATATGCTTGCAACTTTATACATAAATTAACAAAATTTAAAAATTTTGCTCTAAAATTTTCAATCCTTATTTTAACCTTCTTTCCAGAGTGCAGCCTAAAAAAATTATTGCAAACAGCGAAAATATGAGCGTAAATAATCATGAAAAAAAAATAAATCGCGAACTAAAAATTGCAAAAATTCATAAGAAAGTGGCTAATTAAAAACTCGATCGACAACGACAAACATTTTATTTTTTTCTCAGAATATAACAAAAGCTTAAAATTTCAAAAAGATAAATATTAATTCAATTTTTTATAAAACCGAGAAATGGTTTGGAAGCTTTCAAACATACGGACGTTAAAAAATGGTCGCTAAACTTGTTTCCAGAACGCTTTTAAACTTGAATAAAGTAGAGCAAGGATAAGCTACTGCAAACGAAAGAAAAAATGCAATTATGAAAACTCTGGGTATAAACCTTCAAACATTAGCTGGAATGAAATTACCGAACCAAAACTAGCAAAAGACTGTCAGAAAGTGACTCAAAACTCAAAACCAGAACAAGTAAAACCGTTCGAATTGTGATAGAACGTAACATGAGGCTAAAACTACAATGAGAAAAAGTTTCATTTAAATTTAGAAACTCGGTAATTTTTGGGAACGTTCTAAACCCAGGGCTATCAAGAAACAAACAATAAAGCTCGCAATGACGAATTTAAAAAAATTATAGAAAGTCGAACCAAAAATTGCTTCAATTTATCTGGCAACCATCAACTGCAAGAAAAAAAACTACACTGTGTCTTCCCTAGACTAGGAATTTTTTTATAAACTTGGAAACTTCAGCTTGGATGGAATTGTGAAACTGAAATTTGCAATTACGGTTATGAAGGTCACTAACTCAGAATCTAGATGAGAAAAACTCTTGCAATTTTGACAAAATTTAACATTGATTTAAAACTACAATAGGAAAGACTTTTACAAAAAGAAAACTGGGACCTCTACCTCAAAGCATGGAGAGGCTTTAAGAAGGAACTGAGAAGATCTAAAAGAGAAAAACTGGCAGAAATTCTGCGGCGAGGTCGTAAATCGCAAAACGATATAGGTACCCTTAAGAAGGAAAATGGCACCTGGACGGGAACGAAAAAGGAGACCCTACAACTTCTCCTAGCGAAACACTTGCCAGGCGACGGCGGCACTGGGGCTCGAAGGTCTGGCCCAAACGAATGAGACTGGACCACGGCCAAAACAGTAGTCAGTGATGACGCTATCAGATGGGCGCTTTCGCATTTTTGTCCATATAATGCCACAGGTTCAAAATGTTGCAATCGGGCCTCGATATCTTACTCCCGTTACTGGGAAGGATCTTCAAGGCTAGCGTGGCTATATGTCCCTAATGATTGGCGGTCACCGGAAGTGGTGTTTATATCGAAACCCGGTAAAAAGAACTACACCGAAGCCAAATAATTCAGACCCATAAGTCTTTCCTTATGAAAACGTTAGAAAAGATGATAGACAGGTACTTAGCACAGGAAGTCCTCATAAGGAGTCCGCTGGTACGGCTCTCCATACACTGGTGCAAAAAGCTGAACAGGGACTACAAGATAAGGAAGTGACACTGGCCCTCTTTTTCGACGTGGAGGAGGCTTTTGATAAGGCCAGAATAAGCGATATTTGCAATGCTCTTAAATTAAAAGAGTCTCCCGGTCCGGTAATAAGCTGGGTCCGGAGTGCGATAGAGAGCCGCACGGCCAGTGCCTGCCTGGTGGCGACCGGCGGGAGATTGAGGTGCAGGTGGGCTGTGCACAAGGCAGCTGCCTTTCCCCCCGCCTGTGGTGTCTGGTTATGGCCGAGCTCCTGGGGGGGTTAGACCAAGAGGGCTTTTACGCGCAAGCCTATGCGGACAACGCTCTAGTCCTCGTTAAGGAGAAGTTTCTGGGCGTTGTCTGCGAGATAATGCAGGTTGCAGGTAGAATAATAGAGAGATGGTGCACCGGTGGCGGATTATTAGTTAATCCTAGCAAAACGGACAGCATGCTCTTTACAAGGAGAAAAAAAAAAAGGATTATAGGGCGCCAACGTTGCACGGAAAACATCTTACCCTCGTGGGAGAGGTCAAGTACCTACGCGTGACCCCAGACACTAAACTCACGTGGAACCCCCACGTAGAGAAACTTAAGCAAAAGGCTTCCGTCACTATGTGGCACTTGCGACGGGCGCTGGTGAAAAACTGGAGTCTAAAACCGTACGTTATGAAGTGGTTGTACACTGCCGTTATAATACCGAGGGTCTGTAATGGTTCCGTGGTCTGGTGGCCGGTGGTAGAGAAGGCGTGCATATCCCGAAAACTGGCGGGCCTACAAAGACTGGCCTGCCTAGCGATGACCGGCGCAATGAGGACGACAACGAGCATAGCATTAAACATCCTCCTGGGCCTCCCTGAGCTAACCCTGTGCATACTCAGGGAGGCTGCTGCGGCGCTACAGAGAATAGAATACAGCTCTACAAGGCATGACAACCAGCCACGTCAGGGACATACAAAAATAGGTACCGCCATGCGTCGTTATCTTCCAATCCTAGGTGCAAATGTGGTCCCACCTGACAGTGGACTTAGGTTCGAAAGAAAATTTAACGTGTAAATCTCAACAAAACAAAGTTGGAATATTAGGACAGTGGTTGCCTGAAAGGGGGTGCAATATTGACGACACACGGGCGCCCAAGTACGGGATGGTTTGGGGCAGGCGTGTACCGGCAAGACACCAACAGGAGAGCGTCCTTTTCGCTGGGCAGCTGGACGACAGTGGTCCTCGAAGTTGCCACAGATAGGGAAGTTACAGAAGGACTGGGGAGAGTGATCGAGGTCTACACCGACAGCCAGGGTGCCCTTAAGGCACTCTCAAGTGTTAAGATGGGCAGTAGACGGATCCAGGCTAAGATGACTGAACTGAACCTTGCAACACCCAATTTTGAAAGACTGCGAAATAATTTTGGTCACTTTATAAAAAAGCCACTTTAAAAGAAACAAATAGCATTTCAATTATGAGTGAAAGCTCGAAAATTAAGGCTTGACTGGAACAATAAACTTGTAAAAGTGCAAAAGAAAACTTGTTGAAAATTTTCAGAAGGAACAGCGATCATGAAGCTACAACATTACGAAGTTTCATTTGAACATGAACTTTGAAACATGTGGTGGGGCTAGAGTGAAACCTGCAGAGTTGAATTAAAAATAATTATTTAAAAATTGAAATAGAGGACATTTTTCTATTGTTGTTTGTGTTTGAGATTACGAGAACTTACAAACCATGTAGGAAAGTGACTTAAAAACTCCGGGAAATAGACAGCAAACAAAAATATTTAAAGTATAAACTTTTGAATGTGTCATTTGCAACCTAAGTGCAAGGACTTATGAGTCACTATGATGAGGACTAATAGGTCAGAAACCGGTCCTGGTAGAATTCGTGTTGTGACATACCCAAAAACCTGTGCTTAAAATGTGTGCAACAAATTCTTGTATTTGCAATTAATACCCAAAAAATATCTATATAAGAACCTCAAAATTGCAAATAAATCACTTCCTTGGTTCATAAAACAGTTTGCAGTAATAAATTAGCCGAGAATGTCTGAAAGCCTTAAGTGATACATGACTTCTTCAAGTATTCCTAATAAGATCCCTTATTCGATTTATAGGTGGTCCTTTGAAAACGTTTTTAAGTCATAAACTCAAGTGGAGTCTAAGGTACGCCAGACAGACTTCTCATAGAAATCGATCAAATTTAGGCTAATTTTTTCAGCTCTGTAAAAATGCATTTAAAGATATAAATTCAATCAATTGAATGGTTTGAAATACAGTCAGGAAAACATACACAATAATTTAAAGATATATTAAGATAAATTATAATTGATAGCACGCCGTATCATAAAAATGTTTAATGTATACTTCATCAGATCCTTAAAGTCTTCATGATAATTAGAGCAGAGAAATAATTTAAAATTTAAATTTTGAAGGAATTATGTAACAAACGAGTTAAAATTTAAAAGTTGTTTAAATTGTTTAAACATGGCAACAAGATCTGCTGTTTATTTGCAATGTTTGCGAAAATGAATTAAAAACAAATTAATTTTACTACACTCATGAAAAGGATTAATAAAATGTAACAAAATTGGAATTGTAAAACAGCGTTTGAGAATTAACGTCTACTTTTGTGGTCTTAGAGAAAAGTAGTGAATTTCAACGGCCGAAAACTGGTGGAAAATGCATTTCTTCAAGGAACATCACTAAGAAAGGCTGTGAGGGAAGGGTTTATCTATAAGGTGGTTAACTTCGAACGCAAGACCCTGATCAACTAGAAATTTACCAAAAGCTTAGTTGTTTATTGGCAGCAGTTTATGAACTTTTGCCAACAACGACACTAGGAAAGCAATGCTTCAACTTTAATATAAACAAAGAAACTTTAGGGGGATTTTGTTGATAAATTTGGCAAATCATATGTAAGGATAACTGAAAAAATATTCGCCAATCTTCTTCCTCATATTGTAGGCCTTGGGCCTGTATTTTCCAACTTAATTCTCTTGCGATGTTGAGGTCCATGACTCCATCCATCTCTTTGGAGGTCTTCCGCCGGGGCGTCTTGTCCATGGTCTTCCATCTCTAGCAATTATTGGCAGTCTTCCCTCTGTCATCCTGTCCACGTGGCTCTTCCAGTCCCTTCCACGTTTGCGTCCCCATCTGATGATGTCTACCATTCCATATTCGTGTCTTAGGTCTGTTTTTCTTTTTCTGTCTCTCAGTCTGTACCCTGAGATGTTCCTGAGTATTTTAATTTCTGTTGTTCGTAGGGTGTTTTGTTCTCTTGTTGTCAGCTCTTATTTCTATAGTGTATGTTAGTATGGATCTAACACAGGTTTTGTATATTTTAAGCTTTGACTTTTTTGCTCATCTTGGTGTTATTCCAGATAATGTCCCGAAGTGTACCTGAGGTTCGGCTGGCTTTGTTGGCTTGTCCTCTTACTTCATTTGTACTATTTTGGATTGAGGTATTTTGTATGCCTAGGTATTCGAACGACATGTCTTGTTCTAATGTTTTATTTTCCAAGGCAAGTTTACATCTCATTGGTTCTTTGGAAATGACAAGGGCTTTGGTTTTTCTGGTCGATACCTGCATGTTGAAGGTTTTTGCTTTTACATAGAATGAGTATAGAAGCCGTTGTAATTCGTCCTCATTATCCGCTATAATTGGGGAGTCGTCGGCATAACAGACGATTTGAATTTCACATGTTGTAAGTGTTTATCCTCCCTCTGTGATTTTAACCTAGTTTATTATTTCATCCATTATTAGATTGAAAAGTTGTGGGCTTAACAAGTCTCCTTATCGGATTCCCGTTGGTGTTTTCATTTCCTCTGTCATCTTTTGGTTAACCAATATGTGGGTAGTAGATGTGTTGTGGTTCAGTTATCTTATGCCGTCTATTACGGTTCTCAGTACGTTTTTTCCTTAAGAATATCTGTCGCGTCGTTCAATCTCACCCTGTCACATGCTTTGGTGAGGAATTTTTCTATAATCTTCGTGAACACTTTCATGACTGAGCTTAGTAGGGTTATGCCTCTATAGTTTTCTGGGGATTTTTGTCCCCTGTTTTGAATATTGGGATAGTTATGCTCTTTTTCCTATCATTTGGGACATTTGTGGTTGTAAGTATACTGTTAAATACCTTTGTAAGTTCTGTCATTAGCTGGTGTCCCCCATATTTCAATGACTCGTTTGGTATCCCATCCAGTGCAGGTGCTTTTATGCTTTTAATCTTCTTTGTCTGTTCCATCGTGATTCTTTTGGTTATTTCGGGAGGTTCTTCAGCTTTTTCGCCTTCTTCTTTAATCTCGTTTTTGTTTTCCTCTTCGGGTATATCTGTGTACAGTTGTTCAAAGCAGGTTTTACATTGGATTTCATCAATTTGTAGTGTTTATGTATATTCCACGATTTCGAGTTTCTGTCTTTTCAGCATTCCCCATGCCTTTGTGCTCCGTATAGGTCGTGCTCCATTTCGCAGGTAAACTTTTCCCAGAAGTTTCGTTTTATGCTTGTAATTTCTGTGTTGACAACCCTCCTCTGATAACCCTCCTCCTTTATCCGGGCTTGGGACCGACAACCGTGTTCACTGGACTTCTCAATCCATCCAGTTCCTACACTAGGAGGAGTTCGGACTAGCCAATCACTTCTTAAAATGGCAAAAGTCCTATAGGTTTGACTCAAGTTTTTGGTATAGAAATCAAAAGTAAAAGTAATAAATAAAAGTTTATTAAAAAAATAAACAAAAGTTAACATTCATACTGCTCAATATTTACAATAAATTATAATACAGTACAATCTAAGAACTTTTTCGGGTTCTCCCGCTATGAGTATTTAAGTATATTGGTATTTCACTCCTCTTGAGGAAGTCTTTGGCGTTTAGCAAGTTTAAAATCACTATCAAGCTTAACAAAGAACGTTGGCACTTCTCCGACTCCTTTAACAGTCCGGATGCCCCTAGGGACACATTCGTAGCCCAGTTTTTCAATTTCCTGAGCCGTTTCTCCCAAAACCTGAATCTGACCTGAAAAAACAACGCATTCATTTAAGTATTCTGCGGATATCCGGTGCATTTCCCTACCTGGACATCCAGTGCTGTCCATTCTGGAAGCCATATTTACTGCGTCTCCCCATATATCATACAGGGGCTTCTTGGAACCGACAACACCAGCTATTATTGGTCCATGAGCAATACCTGCGGCAAACAGAACATATACAGAGTGATTCAAATTGATCTTAAAGTCGCCCTTTTATAAGCAATAAATTCAGTTATTTCTTACCAATTCTCAGATGTATTTGGGTGAAGGAAGTGTTTTGCTTATTGAACTCCTGGAACATGGTGGAAGCAAAATTCAACAGTACCTCCAAAGTGTTGCTGGTGTGATGGGTTTCAACTGAATGGCCAATATTTTCGTTTTCACCTGGCACAGTTAAGCCACAGGCTGCCATGTAGGTCCATTTGGCAATTTTAATTTTTTCGACTTTGGAAAACTCTTTGCGATTCACCAGCTGGAATGCAAAGAGGCTTTAGCAACCTGGCAAATTATACGCAGAACCTTTATTACTGTATCGATAATGGTAATGTAGACATTCATCAACTGTAGGAAGGACATTTCGTGTTCCATAAGATCTTCGTCGAAGATCATGGAGGCGAACATAACGGCTGAGTGATTATGGGTTTCAAAGTAAAGGTCCATTTCTTTGTTGGCATCCAAGTAGATTTTAGCTGGAAGTTTGTAAAGTTTTATTGCTAAAGTTTTCCCAAGCAAGTCAATGAATTGTTAAAAGAAATATTTCAATTCGGTTCTAGAGTTCGTGATATTGAATGGATTTTCAGACTGTGTAGGCTTTCACGGCCGGTTATATAAGCAGAACATAAAAAATAACAACAAAACCGCTAAATTGAAAGTAACAAAAACAAAAAAAACTGTATGCGTTTTTAATAAAATATTTCGTGCAAACCATAAAAGCCCTGTTGAAGCTTCTAGTTATTCTTCAAGAATAACATACAATTAAGCACTAAAAAAATTATCAAGACAAGATAATGCAAGAAGTCAAAGGCAGAATAAAATACTTTAACATACTATAAACACATATAACATTCATTCATAAATATGCTACAACTGGTGAAAATTCCAAGTTGCTATTTGCCCTAGATTGAAAGGTGTACATTTTTAAAGGGGAGCGAGTAATTTTGGGAAATTGTTCATTTTTGGGCCAACATTCACTTGTTTGGTAAAAATCAGGATTGTAAGCTATTTGAATGTAAATTCCAGGGCGTTATGCCTCATAAGTAGGCTACAGATGGTAAAAATTTAAAGTGGCTACTTGTCCTAGATTGAAAGCGGTAAGTTTTTAAAGAAGGGCGGGTTATTTTGATAAATTGATAGTTTTTCGGCTAACATTGACATGGTTGGAAAAAATCAGAATTTTATACTATTTTAGTGAAATTTCCAGGACTTTAAGACTCACAGATGGTTAAAACTTTCAAGTTGCTACTTGCGCTAGATTAAAAGCTGTAAATTTTTAAAGGAGAGCGAGTAATTTCGGAAATTGTTCATTTTTGGGCCAACATTCACTTGTTTGGTAAAAATCAGGATTGTAAACTATTTGAATGTAAATTCCAGGGCGTTATGCCTCATAAGTAGGCTACAGATGGTAAAAATTTAAAGTGGCTACTTGTCCTAGATTGAAAGCGGTACGTTTTTAAAGAAGAGTGGGTTATTTTGGTAAATTATCAGTTTTTCGGCTAACATTGACTTGCTTGGAAAAAATCAGAATTTTATACTATTTAAGTGAAAATTCCAGGACTTTAAGACTCACAGATGGTTAAAACTTCAAGTTGCTACTTGCCCTAGATTAAAAGGTGTAAATTTTTAAAGCGGAGCGAGTAATTTTGGGAAATTGTTCATTTTTGGGCCAACATTGACTGGGTTGGCAAAAATCAAAATTTAATTATATTTAGCTGAACTTTTCAAACTTTTGCAATCAAAAATCGCCTATAAATGATGAAAATTTCAGATTTGAAGGTGTGAATATTGAAAAGAAGGCGTGTAACTGTGGGAAAACTTTCATTTTAAGGCCAGGCTTTCGGCCAGTATTAACTTGGTTAGTAAAACTCAGATTTTCCCGCAATTTGAGAGAAATTTCTAGAATTTGCAGACTCAGAAACCTGCAATAGGCGTGAAAAAATTCAACTTGCTACTTGCTCTCGGTTAGACGTTGTAAATTAAAAAAAGAGAGGAATTTTGTGTAATTGTTCATTTTTGGGCCAACATTGACATTGAATAATAAACATCAGGATTAAATGCGATTAGTCTAAAACTTTCAGGGCCTTCACTTTTACCAGCTGTCTCTAAGTGGTGAAAATTTCAAATTGCTACTTGATCTAGATTGAAAGTTGTAAATTTTGAAAAAAAGGCCTGTATCAGTGCGAATATTTTCATGTTTAGGCTCGTATTATCTCGGTTGGTAAAACTCAGGTTTTTTGCAATTTTGGAAAAACTTCAATAGATGGTGAAAATTTCAAGTTGCTATTTGCACTAAGTTGGAAGTTGGACATTTTGGACAAAGCGGATAATTTTGTAAAATTTCAAATATTTGGGCTTATATTGACTTGGTTGATAAAAATCAGGATTTGCAGTGATTTCACTAAAACTTTCTGGACTTTCACAATTATAAGTCGCTTATAAATAGTGAAATTTTCTATTTCCTAATAAAGCTTGATTGGCAGTTATGAATGTTTAAAAGAGGGCGTGTATCTGCGTGAAAATCTTCATTTTTAGGATAGCATTAACTTGATTCGTAAAACTTAGATTTTCACACAATTTGAGGGCAATTTCTAGACTTTTTAGGATCAGAAATATTCAACAGATGGTGAAATTCTTCAAGTTGCTACCTGTTGTAGATTAAAAGTAATAGATTTTTAAAGGAGAACTGGTAATTCTGTGAAATCGTTAATTTTTTTGGCTAACATTGACTTGATTAGTAAACTTCAGAATTTACAGAACATTTTCAGGACTTCAATGTTCGCAAGTCGTCTATAGATGGTTCAAATATCAAATTGCTACTTAATCTACTTTGGAAGTTATACATTTTCAAAGGAGCTCGTGTACTTGTATGAAAACGTTCATGTTTAAGATTGGTAAAACTCGGATGTGTGGGCAATTTGAAGGAAACTTCTAGGGCGTTCAGACTCAGAGGTATTCTATAAATGATGTTAATTTCAAGTTGATACTTGTTCCAGATTGAAAGCGGTAACCCTTCCTAAACTTACCAACATGTTTCGGTAGAATATTAATCAGCATATTTGTGTTGACCATCTGCTGTTCATTGGCCTTTCGTTTCTCCTCCAATAGCTTGGCAGTCCACAAAAAATCCAAGCGGTTCATATAATCGGTTTGTCGATCAATCAAATGGAGAGTGAAAGTCAAGAAGACGATGCTCAGAACGTGGGATATCTGAGGCGCCAGAAACGGATTGAAGGTTTCACTGCTCTGAAAGCGAAACAGCTTCAACTTGAGGAACTCATTTCAAACGTTAAATAACTGGTACCTTGTAAATGGGAGTGACATAGTAGAGGGCGCAGTAGCTGTAGACTACGGTAGTTAAAATTGCGTAGAGTAGTTTAATCCAGATGAAAATCTTCAGGAAAAGAAACGTCATGATTAGGGCCAAAGCGCAGGATTCGGTTATATGCTGGAATCACACACCGGAAAATTTTATTAATTCTTTTATATGCAGAATATTATAGAGTGTCTCCTTACCCATGGCACCATGCAGTATCCCTCAGATGTCAAAGATAAGTCTTGAAAGCATTCAGTATGGCAAAACCACTGAAACGGTAATGAAAATATAAACTACATAGTATAGGAATACATCACTCACTTACTACTTCTAAAAACACACAGGCCAAAAACAGCATCCAAACCAAGGTGTAAATGAGTAATCGTGCCAGAAAGTTGTAGGTGATAAACCGCGAAATGGTGTAGAAGAACCGCACAACTACATTGCTAGGAATAACGTCTCGGAATTGAGTGTAGAATTTGAGGTAGATATAGTAGGTCCAGGTGCTCGGGATGAGGATTACCACTAGTATCAACTGGGAAGTTATAAATTCGTAGCGCAGCCATGCTCGACTAAAACACAAAAATGTCTCCTACACTCTGTAGATGTATTCCAAATATACCTAAAGTGTCTGTGTATGTATGTACCTAGAGGTATATAAAATAAGGAAGTAGACGCAATCGACTGAAATATTTTATTAGTTGCTCGCTTTGAGTCTTGAATTCTACGTTTATGTATACGAGTGCAAGAACCAAAAAAATTTAATTCACTGGGTGGAAACTACTTGAAATACCCCATATATTCAACGACGTTTTTTCAAAAATCATATAGAAATAATAAATAAAAAAACTACTAAAAACCTACCTCTCCAAAGTCAAATTTTGAATCAGATAGACGCACAGTATCAGAACCACTTGGCTCAGAACGTAGTACTTAAACATTGGATCCTTCATCTTCACATATTCCCACTCAGCTTTCCTATCCTTGAACACCAACAGACTGCTGATTTCTGAACCTTTCACCACATATTGACTAAAACATTCATAAAACTGTAGAGGTGTAGGTATCGAGAGGCTATAGGTGGCACTTACTCCTTCTTGGAAAACGACATGTTATCTATGGTTTTCTCCATTTCGTTGTCCACGCTGGCCGACCTCTCATTGTAACGCTTGAAATTCGTACTCATAAAGGCCGTCCTTCTTTTCACGTCCGACGTAATTCTTCTTTCTTCATGCGGCCGGAATCTTTGACTGGGCCTGCGCTGGTAGACAGTGCTTCTTCGGCCTGTGTCCCCATTTAGACGCCTATAGACAAATTGAATATTCTAGAATCTTCTTCCAGGGTCTAAGCTAAAACGAACCTTTGGTTATCTTGCTCGATGTTATTGCTTTCAATAATCGTGAGGGTGTTTCGAGGCTCTTCGGCGATTTGTGGCAAATCCAACTGCTGAAGTTGGTTAAGAATGGGAAAGCTTCCGTTTTTGCGAAAGATCGAAGGTCTTGGTTGAGGAGTATGCATTAAGAGGTCTGGTGAGTCTAAAGAACTGGCTTTGGTTGGAGTGTCTTTGAAAGTAGCTTGTATCTGTAGAAGATGGAACTTTAATTGACTTTATTTCAAAGTGTGTCTGGTTTAGGTAGTTTTCTAGATTGCAACAAAATATAGAATTGAAACAAAGTATGTACCAAAAAACTATTCTAAATGGCTTAGGGTCTCATATAATTGGGACAATTTTCTATTCCATTCTGTTTTGAATTATTCTTGCCACGCCTCTAACTTTTCTCCTATGTCTGATGTTCTGTTTCCTAGATGATCTTCGACGTTCTTCGTGTAATGATATTTTCTGATTTCCGCTGCAGGATTTTTTACAAATTAAATAGATCATCTGGAACGTCGCAATGCTCCATGCAGTTCCTTCTTGCTTTTCTGATCTTTGTTGTTCTCATTTTGTTTGCCGTATTTTGTCCTTTGGTAGCGTGTAGTCCTTCTCTACGATCCCGGTAGGGGATAGACTGCTACAGGGTGTGGCTACAAGGCAGAGTTCGCCTTCCGCCAGCTACTGATTTTCTCAACCTCCTTGAGCCCGAGAAAGTCAGGCCCTAACCTTTAATGCTTCAACCACCAATTAATCATACCCATATCTCAACCTACTCGCCACCCCGCTAGGCAAGCGTGGCGTTTTAATGCCAACCACCTTCCAACCCCATAGAAATGTCGAAGTGAAAAACAAAACTACCCCAGGTGGGTAGAGCAAGATACTTGCAATCCCGCACCGAAACATCAGTCTGCCTCATGTATTCTGGGGGAGGCAAAAGTTTGATACGAAATGAAAGGAAAAAGAAAATCTTACTGGTTGCCACATACAACATCCGAACTATGCGACTAGAAGAACATCTGGAGACCCTAGAAGCAGAGCTTGAAAACATCAGATGAGACATCATAGGACTAAGTGAGACAATAATGCCAGGGGAGACATCTACCGTGCTTAAGTCGGGACATCAACTTTTCCAAAGAAACTCCACCGACCACCATCATTTGGGGGGAGTAGCTCTTCTCGTTCACCATAGACTCAAACACCAAATCACCAGCAGCAGAGCGATATCAGACCGAGTTATCTACATCGAGCTAAAGCTAAATGCCAGCCACAGCATAAAGATCATATATGCACCGACATCAGCCGCCGTAGAAGAGGACGTGGAACAGTTCTACGAAGATGTCTCGACTGCTAAGTGCAGAGAGAAACAAGTGGGAGACCCAGACAACATTGATTCATACGGCCTGGGCACGAGAAACGACAGGGGACAGTTGCTATTAGAATGCATAAACCTTAAAAATTCTTTAAAAAATCCAAGCAACGAAAGTGGACGTGGAGATGTCCGAATGGACAGGTAAAGAACAAAATTGATCATATTCTAACCACAGCGAAACAACACTGCGCGAATGTACCTGTTCTAAATGGTTTCAATACATGAAGTGACCACCGGCTTGTGAGAACAAAAATATGCATAAATACTCGGCTCGAAAGAAAAAAGATGATCTTGAAAGAGTCGTCCGCGACCCTACTTGAACTCCAACACAAGAGATATAAATATCACTCCTACATAGAACGAAAACTCCAACCTGTAGAGACGCTGAAAGATCTAAACCTTAACATCCTATCCGTAAAAATAACCAATAGCATCCAAACCTCAGTGAATCAATATGCTCACTACAAAAGGGCAGGCCATCAAAGCTTAGTGCAACGACAGTAAATCTGCAAAAGGCTCGAAGAGAGATGGAGAAAGATTCGCCAGGCTACGGAGTCATTGACAAACAAGTAAAGAGAGAGATAAAGAGGGACCTAAGCAACCATAACACCCATCTCATACAGCAAGCAATTGAAGACAACCTTAACATGAAGGAATTGATATCGAGTATGACAAGAGGAAAACAGACCATACGAAAAATGAGAAACGAACAGTAGTGTATGACAAGCAGGTAATCGTTACCATCAATCTAAGCTTCTACCGAAAGCTCTACAGACAGGAAATGCCGGACAGGTTACTAGATATATAAGAGAGCACAAATTCTAAATGTGGAATCGGAGGCAATACCGGAGATCGACACATCCGAACTAGCAGATGCACTGAGGTCTATGAAAAACCTCAAGGCTCCAGGAGAAGACCGCATTACGGCAGAAATGCTGAAAGAAGGAGGAGCAACACTGAAAAAAGCAATCCTCATCCTACCCAATAAGTGCCTGGAGGAGAGCCGCATCCCGGAATAATGGAGAAACGCCGAGGTCACATCGAAAATTATCGACCCATCAGCCTCCTATCCAGCTTGTACAAATAACTTAGCAAGATCATGATCAGACGCCTGAGTAAAAAACTAGACTTCTACCAACCCATAGAACAAGCGGTATTCAGAAAATGTTATAGCACCACCTACCATATCCAGACTGTGCGGACACTGATGGAGAAATGTAGGGAATTCAAGGTCCCTCTTCACTTTCTGTTCGTCGACTATCATAAGGCATTTGCCTCGCTAGAAGAATGAATGCCTCGCTAAATGAATTGGATAAGGCTAGGGTCGACTCACGATACTCCACTCTGATGAAAAACTGCTTCTAGAATGCCACTTTTCACGTGAAGATAACAGAAGACCTCAACACTGAACAACTTCCCATAAACAGAGAAGTTAGACGAGGAGACCCAATATCCCCAAAACTTTTCACCTTAGCTTTGGACGGAGTTTCCAAGATCTTGGATTGGGATTTAAATGGCATTAACATTGACGGGGGGTACTTGAGCCATCTACGTTTTGCAGACGACATTGTCCTGTTTAGCAGTGATCATGAGGAGTTCACCAACATGTTAAAGGAGCTAAAAGAAGTATCACAAGCAGTGGGGGATTCAGATGAACTTAGGTAAGACCAAGAGCATGAGTCTTTATAACACCCAGGTCATCCTAGACAACATTCATATTGAAACAGTAGATGAATACTTGTACCTAGGGCATAAATAAAGTTAGGGAGTGAAAACCAAACGATGGAGATTGCAAGAAGGGTGCACCTCACCTGGGCAAAGTACGGAAACATCTCTCACATCCTAAGAAATTATAGAACTCCAATTAATCTAAAGCGGAAGGTTTTCGAGTGCTGCATTCTACCGGTCATGACGTATGATCTTGAGACTATAACCTTCACTCAAAAAAGTGCCAATCGCCTGAGAATGTGTCAGAGAGCCATCGAACGTTCAATGCTGGGTATTAGCCTTAGGGACAGAATAAGGAACGATGACATTATGAGGACGGGAGCCTCAGACGTCATGGAAACGGTGGCAAGAAATAAGTGGAGATGGGCTGGACATGTGGTGAGGGACGATGTGAAGTGGATCAGGGCCATCCGACAATGGCGTCCTAGGAAAACAAAAAAAAGTGTTGGGCGACCCCAGACAAGGTAAATGGACGACAACCAGAAACACGCCGGGAAAACTGGAACCAAACCGTCCAAGATCGACTACACTGGACATAATTGGAAGATGCTACGTTCAGGAGTGGACGAAAATGGGCTAATAAAAAGAAGAAGATTTTCTGAAAATCTTTGTATTCGTTCCATCCATCTTCTGCTTCTTTCCTTTGGCGATTGGTTGTGATGTTCATTTTCTCCCGATTTATTTAGGCGTAGAGTCGCATATTTGGGATAATTTTCTATTCCATTCTGTTTTGAATGTGTGTATAATAATTATGTATCTAATATTCTGTTTCTTGATGATCTTCGACGGTCAAGGTGATGATATTTTCTTATGCCCGCTGTACGATTTGTTGGAAATTAAATTGATCATCTGGAACGTCGTGATGATCTAGTTCCTTCTTGCTTTTCTGATCTTTGGACTCTTCAGTATTTTTTCTTTTGTTTCAATAGTGTATCTATTAGTTGGTGTCCATGATCGTCTAGTAATTTCAGTTAGATGTTCATTTCGTCCCGATTTATTTAGGCTTAGGATCGCATATTTCGGATTATTTTCTTTCTTTTCTGTTTTGAATTATTCTTGCCATGTTTCTAATTGTTCTTCTATATCGAAAATTCTGTTTCCTTGATGATCTTCGAGGTTCTTGAGGTGACGATATTTTCTTATTTCCGCTGCAGGATTTTTTACAAATTAAATAGATCATCTGTAACCTCGTAATGCTCTAGTTCCTTCTTGCTTTTTTGACCTTTGGTCTTATTCATTTTCAGTATTTTATCCTTTGTCCTTAAATAGCGTTAATGTATCAGTTTTTATCCAATATCTTTTAGCAGATTTGTTCTTAATATGAAGTGCTTTATCTGAAAATCTTTGTAGTCGTTCCATACATATTCTGCTTCTGTCGGTTAGGGATTGGTCGTGATGTTTATTTCATCCCGATTTATTTTCATGTTTGCTTCTGCAGCCATATTTTAATTTCTCTAGTTATCAAGCCTTAGACCTGCACATACTTTGACAGCCTTTTGTTTATCGAATCAATAAAATAAAGTAAAATTTATTCTCCACAAATGCCCTGGGAAAGTCGCTTGGTGATCTTACAATGAAGAAAGAAGAAAACGTCTAATGATCTTAGAATCCTTGGGTATTTTGTAACATATTGTCTGATTCATTAGAATTGATCGATAATAACATCATTGAATATGTAGCAGCTGCTTTTATATTTTGTGTACTTTTACAAAACTGCCTACTTGTATTGAAGTGATGATTTAATAAAATTAGTAAAAGCTGCTGACTTACCGGAGTGACTAGATATGTTTGTAGGGCCTGGTCCTTAAATTGAGGGACAGTGTTACCTTTATCAGTGGGAGTAAAATCGTAGGCCTTGCTCAACAGCGCCTTCGTTCTGCTGGTTATATGGACTTTCCTAAAAATAAAAATAAAACATTGAGGAAACATTCAATTTAAAAGCCCTGGCGACTTTTTACCCTGCCACCCCTTCGCTCTCCATTTTATTGGCAATATCAACATCTTTCGACCAAACATCGAACTGGTACTTCACTTTGCCGATGATTCCGCTGATAATTTTTCCCGTGTGAATCCCTATTCGCATGTCGATAGTCAGATTGTTCTTTTCTCTTAATTATCCAGAAAAAGGCACTATTAGGCATAAAATACTGGAAAAGCGTTCCAAAGACTCACCGAACATCTGCGATGATTTTAATCATCTTCAATCCCAAATCAACGCAGGCTTCAGCAGGATTAGGAGGTGGTTCAGGTGGTAAGCCGGATACACAGTAGTAACAATCGCCCAGGAATTTGATTCGAATTACATTCAGACGCTGAAAAGACGAGAAAATCTTTGAGTAAAGGTTTGCAAAAAAGCTTTTGATATGGAGTTTTAAGCTCCACATTGTCCTTAAAATATAACAACATGGGAACTGAAGAGCAATCACGCTCTTCTTGTAAGGCATTAACAGGCTGTTCCTCCTTTTTGCATGGTCTTAACACTTGAATTTCGAGGACTTCTATTGAAGCGTTCTTATCTTCCATCGTCCCTTGCTCAAACTGTCGCTTGTAGATGTCCAAAGATGCTGACCCCTCAAATGTGGGTGGTTTCACTTTGATTTCTCTTGGACCAACTGAATAAAGTAAATCTTGTTTCGTTCCATCCTTCATGCTAAACCAGATTACCAGCTCTTAAACATTTTGCTTCATTTCATTTTTGAACGGTTTTGAAATGACGTCCCAATGTGTGTTTTTGCCTAAGTCCTTCTTATTCCCCATTAAGTGTTCAATAGAGTCTTCTGGTCTTTGCGATTGTTTTCTCACCTTACTACGTTCCATCTCTTCTAAATGTATTTGCTCCCGTTATTGCTTCATTTAAACATATTTAAAGTCACTATACTTTTTTTTTACATATATTTCCATGTTTTGCTATATCTTTACTCAAACATTTTCTTCTTAAAAATTCAAACGTAATCAATTACTGTTTTAGCAATTAGAAGTATCCAAGCTGAAGATTCATGATTTTCTAAAGCAGTTTGGTCAGAAAAGACACCAAACCAACTCAGTTAAGAAACTTACATCAGAAGCATCATCAAATCGGCCAAATAACTCATTCAAAGTTTCCAGCAAGGCGTTGATATTGAGTTTCTTCGTCATCACAGTATAATTGACAATATCAGCAAACAAAATCGTCACTCCTTCATGAACCTCCAACAAATCCTCCCTGAAAATGATCGCAATGAATTAATAAAAATATCTTTAGGAACCATATCTTCTTTCTTACGGTTTATCGTTGCCCAATTTGCCAAACTTTTTATAGTTTTCCTGACTCCTCAGATAATTCTGCTTCACTTTGTTGATCAACGGAGCCGGAATTATACTGGACATCAGTTGCTCCTAGAATGGCACAGAATAATTCATTTAACAGAATATAAACTCGTGGATTGAGAGCTTACTTCCTGTTGTTTTTCGTGCTTGAGCTGGAAAGTGTTGACAATGCAGTCGCGTCTATCTAGAAAGCTTTTTCGCTGAACGATTTCGTTCAGATAACGAAAATATAGGCCCAGGCCATTGAAACATGTCAGAAAAATGATATCTGAAAAAACCTGAAAAAGTTATTTTATAGATACAGTAGATAATACATTTTCACAATGAATCCTAAACAAGGAATGCTTTTGGAATATTGAGTTATGCAAAATGTGATCAGCTGAAGAAGATGGAAAATGGGTAACGAATGCGAAAACCTCAGAAGAAGTAAATTTCCAATGTTCAAAAAAATACTAGAAAAGTGTTTTTAGATCACATAAAATTACGCTCAGAATGACAATAAGAAATTTCTCTAAAAAGTGTATTTTTAGGCAAACATTTTCTTTTTAATAAATTTGAAGTTAAGAATTAAAGTTTTATATTTGGATGGAGAGATGCAAAATATCAAAAATATTACAGTCAGTTAGATGTTTTTATTATTTCGACCTTTTATCATTAATTTTGTCGATGTCTCAAACATTTTTATCTGTATGGGTTTGTATCTGTATTTTATCTGTTTTCTTTTTTACATAACCATCTTTGTTAACAAATTGAAATTGTTTTTTTAATCAAAATTCTGTATCTAAACAAATGCAACAAATCCTGTTTGTTTCTTCGTTAAAAAAATATATTTAAACTCGCGAAAGAAAACAGTTTTTTGGGTTTTTTTTAGTTTTCAATTGCTAATTGGTACAAAACACACACATTTAAGCAAACATTTTAAAAAATCGCTGAAGTTTTAAGCAATTTTTCGAAATAGATCTCATTTTTCTTCTTTCTGAGTTGAACAACGACTTTTATTACAAAAATATTAGTTCGAGATCAATTAGTGATAACATTTTCATATTTTCGTTTCAGGTTTTCTGGCAAAATAATGTTTTTATTTTAGTGTATTATTTTTTAGCTTTTTTAACACTGTTTTGATATTTTTTACCGAATTTCCTTCAAATTTACATTTGTTCAATGTCTGAATTGAATTAAAAGTATTGACATTCATTCTTGCTTCATATTATCAGCATTAATGTATCTTATTTTTATTCTTGCAATTTGCAACTGGCAATTGTGTTCATATTTTTGTCTTTGTTTTTATAACTGCTTTTGTTCTGTCTGATTAAGATGTCTTTCTGGGCATCTATTTAATTTCTGTAGTATTTTGGTCTTGCTCTGCTTTTTATAACACTTTTAACTTTATAATTGTACATTATTTGCTTATTTCATGTTTTATTTGTGCAAAGAAGCACCTGTTTTTGAGTCAGATTTGTCGCAATTAAAGCAGCTAAAATTCGAGCGAATAAGAACTAGAAATATAAAGAAATTAACAAGCAAGAATATGAAAAATATGTTTGTTAAACTGCAACATTCATGCATGCATCAAGCGTTTATTTGCAAAAGCTGAGAAGCACGTAAGTTCCTCTTTTTTAATTGAAAACTTGTGCAAACAACCAAACAGTTCTGAAGGAAAATAATGTATGCATAATGGTAAAGAAAACTGAAGATGATAGAGGAAAAAGTTAAACAAGCAAATGAACACGTAGAGTTTTAAAAATATTGGATTCTGTATTTTCTTTGGATTATTCTGTTCTTTATTTGGATTATAAATACAGTGGTACCTCGACATCTTGCGTTCCGTTACCTTGCTTGTATGTCAATTACTTGTGTCTCAAAGCAATTTTCCCCATTGAAATTAATTAAAATGCTATTAATCCGTTCCAGCTCCCAAAAAACACCTCAGTGTTTTTCAATAAGAAAAATGTATTTACAAGAAGAAACATTTATTTATAAATAACAAATACATATTCTATAAGAAACACAATAAAAGAAAAAGTGAAATGCTTTCGGGAGCGCTTGATTTTCGTCACGCTTTGCTCATTTTCACCTACAGATCCGTTAAAAAAACTGTTCAAGGAGGTTTGTTTCTTCCTCCCATTCAGGATATTGCGGAAAAGAGTTCTATAAGTTTCGTTGAACAACTCCGATGCACGACCAGTTGCAACTGTTTCGCGGTGATTTTATCCACGAACTCTACAACTTTCTCCCACATTCCCAAGATCTCCTTTATATGTCTTGTAGAGATAACCTCCTCCATCTCTGGCTCCTCTTGAAAACTAATATTTAGTTGAACCACCGTATCCTGCTGCGAACATAGATTGTGTAACTCCTCGGTTGTCAGCTCTTGAGACTGTTCCTCGACGAGTTCGTTCACATCTCTCTCATCCACCTCCAGGTCCATGGATGTTCCCAGAGAAACAATCTCCTCTACCACTGACACTTCGGGTTCCAATTCTTCAGCTACAGCCTTAGGCTACAGCTTCTTCCATGCAGGGGTTAAGGTCTTCGTTGTATCACCCAGCCAGGCCTGATCAATAATTCTTAGGCATATCACGATGTTATAGTGGTTCTTCCAGAACTCTCGAAGGGTAAGGTTTGAGTCAAAGGTTTACCTCAAAGCAGCGCCGAAAAATGTGTTTGGTGTATAACTTCTTAAAATTAGAAATTAGCTGCTGATCCATGGGCTGCAGGATAGGAGTGGTGTTGGGTGGTATGTAGAGAACCTTTATAAACTTGAACTCTTCGAGAAAATCATATTCAAGATTTGGTAGTTATCCAGGGGCACTTTCGAGGACGAGGATGTTTCGAAAACGAGGGAAACAAGCCTCAGACTGAGGTCTAGTCTGAGGTGGGAGAAACTGTTAGACGCTGCAACCGACACCAACATGCGCCTGCATGTTGAGGTCGTGTGCAGCGGTGTAGTGTGCGATTCCTCGAATCTCAAATCTTGCTCTCATTTCAAAGCAAAATGTATCGCTCGCTCGGCGGCTCGTATCTCAAAACACTCGTATATTAAAGCACTCGTATATCGAGGTACCACTGTATAGTGGATCTTCAAAAAGGAATAAACGAGAGTTGTAAACTTTCACACGTTTCTTTCTTAGTTTATTCAAAACGTAATTTTAATAGAACAGTGAAGTTTTAAAACGTAGAACAATATAGCAAAGACGACAAAATAGCAAAGAAAATCTGCAAAAGCTACGGAAGCATACGGAAACAAGTCACGAAGACTGTCCTGATCTTAATGTGGACTATTTTTTATATGACAATGAAGACGCCATAATCAGGTTAGTTAAAGACGTTAAACGATCAATGGAGCCACTGTAGATCAAGTGCAAATTTTGAAGCCAAGCAATGTAGTTTATTGGAACCAAAAAGCCTCAAAATTTAATAGTAAAAAAGGTCCAATATTAAAATCCACTCAAATTTTAGAAAAAAAATATATTGCGAAAGCTGCAATATAGCGATGCTAATTTTACATCTGCAACTAGGAAAAACGATCCTCTCAACATGCGGTTTAAAAACTGTCTTCTATTCATCAATTTTCCAAACATAGAGCTTAAAGGCAATTAAACCTAAAATAAATGTTGCTTATACTCACTCTCGTAACCAGTATATCCGATCCTTTATAAGTAACCAGCACCAATGTGGTGATGTGTGCCGAAGACACGCTTGCTCCCAATAACACCGCCATCCAGTTCTTCTGCACCCCGAAAAATAGATAACAGCCAATAACAATTAAAAAAGTGTAGGCTGGAGTGTAGGAGTATTCACTAGCCGTATTCTTCAGATCGTGGTAAATCGGTGGAAAAAAATTTGCCAGCAACAAAACTCCAAAAGCAATAGCGCAGAAGTAATACCATTTCTGCTGTCTTCGCTCCACTATTTCCAAAGTGATCAATCCCAAGACGCTTAAGAGGCTGACTGCTGAGTAGATGATGAGGTCGGGCACTACTGAATGGATTTTGCTCTAAAATATTTATTTATTTCTATTATTTGTCTGCTTGTGAGTTTCAGTCAATTTCTACTCACCGCACTGCCCAAACATTCCACAATCAGCAGAACAGTATGGGTAATAAACAGACAGAAGGTCAATATCAAGAACAAGGAAAAATACCCGAAGCTTATTTTATCGGTGTACTTTTTGAAGAGCCTGTAGAGGGCCAAAGTCTTGAACTGGGACTGAAACAAACAAACATTTATACCTAGTGATTTGTATTAAAAAACCCTATTAAAAACACTAAGTTTTGGCTACTTTTCGTCTCACCTTGTATAGTAACAGAGATCGTCGGTAAAACACCATGCCGGCTCCAAGAAAATATCATTATTATCCGTTGGAGCCAGCAATAAGTTTGGCACTCGAAACTTAACAAATTTTCGTTATGAACAAATACTATTGCAAATATAGAAAATTTCACCAAAGTACTTACAATTAGTTGTCATTGATAAGGAAACCGTATCGCAATAGGTGATAGTCATAGACTGAGTCTCCGAGTAAATGTATTTCTTGATAACTCCAAGTTATTGGTTCTTTATTTATGTAGGGTTTAGTTTTATCATCTGTTTTACAACTTCCCCAAAATGGATAATAAAACAAATGACATCTAAAATTAACTGGGAAAGAAACTGGACATCCAACGAGTCATTTTGCTCCATGATTATACTGTCGTCCGCCAAAGTTTCTTTTGGAATATCTGCTTTCTGGACGTTGTCCTACGTAATTTTTTTGTTATTTCTTCATTAGCTTATCCATCCTAAATTAATATTGAGCTTAGCTCCCACTCTGTCCCAGTTTGGTGTGGACTATGCACGTTTTGGACTGTTTTCACTTTGTCACGTCGTTTTCCCTTCCTTCATGAGTTTTTAACGTTTTATTTTATGAAAAAAGGGGCCTTTCAATACAATTTTTGTCTCCAAATCCGCTATTGTTCTAGTGCATGTTTCATTGTATGTCTCAATATATTTTCTTGTTATATATATTTTCCTGACTGTACTTCAATTTATTTCAAAAAATTCCTGGGTCTCAGTCAATTTTATTACTGACTACAATAAAATTGATTGAAACCCAGGAGTTTTTTGAAATAAATATATTTTCTATAAAGTTTCGTAGCTGTAGTAATTACACTCCTTTTGTTACGCTATTTAACAATAGGGACAATCATTGTCATTTCATAGTTGTAGATCTTCCTCTTTTCATATTTTATTTTATATATTAGTGTTGGATTATTTTTTAATTCTTATGTTATTAATCTTTCTGTTGCTATTATTTTCTGTTTATTCAAATTCGTTTATTTGTCGTCAATATTATCTTTTGCTGCTTTTTCTTGTTTTGTTCTAAATTAACACTTTGTCGCTTTCATTTCTAGAAGTTCTTGAAAATGTTATTTTTTTCATATTTTTTGTTTTGTTAATGAATTTTCACTTTTGTCTCTAATGCATATTGAATCTAGCAATTTTACCGTCCTATGTGTTTTAACTATGCTGTAGTACTGCTTGTGATTGTTTTGTTACTTCTCTCTATTCTTTCTCCAAACACTTTTTTCTATTATTTTTGTACTATAATTTTGGGTATTTTTTCTCCGTTTTTCTTTGTTTTTATTTCAATTTTGTCTTTCTGCTTCTTTTACATAACGTTTACTCGCATATCTCTCTTATGAGAAAATTCACAAAAAAAGGAAGAAGGCGAAAGAAAAAACACCATGATTAAAGCAAATAATCCCGAAATAATTGACAAATTCAAATGTTTATTCATTGTTTATTCAAGTTTTGCTTTTTATTGACTTTTTGTCTTTTAGTTTTACAACAAATAGGCATTTTATCTGATAAGAATTTTTTCTAAGGCTCGGTGTTTATTTATAATTGAGGTCTAGCTTCCTGAGTACTTCACATATTTATTTTCTTTGTGTTATTTTAAAGTTTTTGAAATATTTTCATATTTTTATTTGATAAGGCTGGGTTTTTCCTTTCATAAACTGCCAATTCAATTGAGAAATAAAGTAAAACTTTAAAATATCATGAAAAAGAAACACTTGCACTTAGAAGGAAGCGCAGGAAAAATGAAGACTGGAAACGAATACATAATCTAGATAAAATCTAAAAATATAAATGTTTATTAAAAACGTCCACAAATATGTATATAAATTCCCTGTAAAAATGTTGTCTTCCATTGACACTTTTTTTCTTTTACTTGTAGAATTAATGTGCATTTTTATGCATGCGAGTTTTATCGTCCTACATATATTTCTTTACCTTATTCTATTTGTTCTTTAATTAACTTTTAAGTCTGAGTTTCTTTTATATGCACTGGAAGATTTAGGTTCAATTGAGAAATAACTGGATCTTTAAAAAGTGAAAAAGAAGCAGATGAAAAAACGCAGAATCGGAACAAAGAATACAGATGAAAATTATAATTACATATTTTTATTAAAATCTTTCACGAAATGTCTTTGACATTTGTGTCTTTGAATTTTTGCGTTCTTTTTACTTTTCACTTCTATTTCGGGTAACACATGTGCACTTTTGTCTGCTATGATTTTTTCTAGATTTTTTGATTATTTATATTTGAGTTCTATCTTCCCGCTTACTTCTCATATTTCTGATGACATTAAGAATTTCAATTTGATAAGGAAAAATTTTCTGTTCTTAAAAGTGCCGGTTCAATTGGGAAAGACACAAAATATGACTAAAAGGAATCACTTCCAGATAAAATATGAACGAAAACGGAGGAAAAACCGCAGAATGACAAACAATCCAAAAAATGGAAAAAAATACAAAGTTTTATTAAAAACGTTTACAAAACCTTATTGACTGATACATGATACATACATTTTTTGTAAAAATGTATTCTTCTGGAATTCATTGAATACACAGGGATAATGAGGGAGTAAAATACGAAGGCACAATAGGTACAAAAATGGCCGCGGTGCTAGGCCAAACACCGCTTCGGAGGTGAGGAAGGGTTTTAGTGGGTAAACAGCTAAGCTGGAGTCCCACACAGCCCAGGGCGCCAGAACATCAGCTCTGGGTGTGCGTAAGAGAGCATTTCTCAAACCTCACCGGAAAAAATGAAAAAAAAATTGTTCATTTCTATTTGAATTCTAACTTGTTACTTACTTCGAATATGTCTTTACTTTCTTTTCTTTGTTTCATGTTTCTGTCGTAAAAAGTACCCATTTTAATTGAACAAAAACGTCCAAAAAGATTATATAAAATAAAAACTTTTTAGAAGAAAAAGCAAAAAAAAATAAACCGAATGTTCATTAAAACATTTCACAAAATCTATTTGACTTCACTAAACACACACTTTAAATTTGTATAGCCACTTTAAAATACATTCACATAACATAAGATTGGTGTTTATGCAGAATTTTCTGTATGTTTCAAATGAAAACTTACGAACGCTTCGCCATCCCGAAAATTTACCACACGCGAGAATACTTTCAACATTATTCCGCGCGATAATTTTTGCAGCTCAGTTTTCACTCGTTGATGGTGCATCAAAACATATAGCAAAAAATATATATTCTGTAAATATAAATCGACACTGATGATAAACGACTTATTTTATATAATATAATTAATACAAATTATTTAAAACGAAAACTTTACTGGATTTTGAACGCTCTCTCTTAATAAAGTGCAAAGGTTAAATACCCATAAGACAAATTATTTACAGGGTGTATCAAATTACGTGCTAGCCATGTTTTATAGGAGTTTTTACCTAAAATCAAATTGCAAACTTGCAGAATGTTTAATTAAACCAACGAAAAACCATTATTTCATTATTGTTCTCTTATACACCGCCCTGTATTTTTATATTATTCATTGGTAACAATGAATAAAATCGAAAATTGTTGAAACAAATGTACGAAAATTTCGTTTCTTTACCAATACATTTTTTTAAATTACTGTTCAAAAGCCTAGTAAATTAGCATTTTTATTTATAAAAGTTTCGGTTGATAATCGAAAAATAAAAATATACTGGGTGTTCAATATCATAAAGAAAAACTTTGCAAAATAACTACCAAACGCAATTTTTAAATGTTCTATCGAGAGTTAAGCAAATTGTGTAATTGCAAGCTTGAAAATTTGAACAACTAGAACGAGCTTACATATAAATGCCTTGGGCTAATACTTAGGCATAAAACATACCCTTAAATGGCCTCGAGTCCATTTTTTTTCGTCAAAAGTTGCTACGTCCTGAGGGTTGGGCCCAAAAAGGTCCTCATCATCTTCGCTCATTAAGCTTGTTGAAGTCGACACTTGTCTTGACATGATTTACCTACTAAAACACACACATACAGTAGCTGATATACAGAGTGACCTATTTTATAGTAACAAAACTTTGCAATAGGTTTTAGAAGAAAATAAATTGTATAATCATATCTTGGAACGGCTCTAGTCCGTTAAAAGCAAGTGGATTTTGTTGTAATACATGAAATCATTAAATAGTTGCAAACCCGAAAAAATATAGTAGTAACCCCTGAACAAGGGCTCCCTCAAGGATCCCCGCTCTCACCGTTTCTCTACAATATATACTGCCATGACATATACAATTACAACTTACCAGACAAAAATCAAATCGACAGATCGGCATACATATTACAATACGCAGACGACACGGCACTTATTGTACATGACAAAACTACTGAGAGAGCAGCTCAAAGACTCCAAACACTAACAAACAACACAATGACATGGTTTTATAAATGGAGACTAACACCAAACGCGTCAAAAAACCAACTTCTGCTCACAAACCACAGACTCAACGCTGACTCCCCTACAATAACTGCAGGCGGCCAAACGACACAACCAAAAAACGACGTAAAATACCTTGGAATCACAATTGACCACAAACTTAAATTCAGTAAACACATACGAAACATCGGGGCAGAAACAATAAAGAGAACAAAACACTTCCGATCACTAACCTACAAAGACAGAGGAATTAGCACAAACACCGCAACCAAAATATATAAAGCTATTTGTAGACCCCTGCTAGACTATGGACATATACTCATGACCAACGGAACAGAAAGGACAAAACGTTACATACAAACAACAGAACAAATTGCACTAAGACTAATAACACGAATAAGACACCCCCCAAAACCCACTACACAACCCCCCCCACCCAACTACTATACGAACGCACAAACATGACAAAGATTTCGGAAAGACTCATACATCTACAGACAAAATGGACAAACAACCCCTACAACTGGACCATACTGAATCCCCTTTGTCTCACAAGACCAACCAGACAATCCCGCTTCCGTTTCCCTACATCAACGCTACTCGAACACTTACAAACGCAACTGACTACTGGACAATAAAATAATTTTTTCTTGTCATTAGAATTGGAAAGTTTATTTAATAATATTGTTAACCTAGAATAAGAGAATTTTCATATTTGTTTTTTATTTAGATTAAGACTACATGTATGAAACAAGGGCAGAAAGACCGATAGGTCGATAGCCTTTTTTAGAAATAAAGATGTTTACTACTACTATAGTAGTCAAACATTAAACTTAAATAAATTATTTCAAAAACTGACAGAGAGGAACACGCCCGAATTCGAAAACAATTCCATTTTAAGATGGGAAAAGTAACGATTTTTCTCCAAAACAATGTTTAATTGCAAGCTAATACAAGAAGACAAGAAGAAGTACTTTGCTTAACAAATCTTCGTTTTTCAAGTTGCGGGGCACCGGATCTCTTCGCGAAGATTTTAGCATCCAACCGCCGGGCAAACAAAAATACTATTAAAGATAAGATAGTTGCGCCGGTATCTTATTTTTTGTGTCTCTAATTTTCATCTTGCTTTCAGATCTAGTCATCCACTTCAAAACCAGAACAAAACAAGAAACATTGTTTTTATTACCGGACAACACGCTGTATTTATTGTTAAAATATTTCGGTGAAAACATGGCTAAATAAATTCAGCTTTGCTCATTTTTCCTCGGAATTCCAGTTCGTCAACGAAAGCGAAAATCACTGTTATCACAGCCAAAGCTAATTGAGCAAAATAATACCCGGTAATTCTAAATTCGCAGATTTGTCATATCAAATACCGATTCGATTATTTGCAAAAGTCGTATATCTACTTATTAGATTCGGATTAAGTGTCTATATGTTGCTTAATCAATTATTATATATAGCTCTTAAGTATCTAATCCGCTTATTAATATTTATCTTGCTTTGATAAACTTTTGCCGATTGTCTATGAATTCGATTTCGAATTTCGATAAAATTGCTTGATTTCCTTGATAACGTCAAATATATCTGTTGCTGTTTAGTTCGAAAAAGCAAATCAATCAAATGTTGAACTATTAAAACGTTTTAATAATAAATATATATACAGCGCTCCAGATTAACAGTATCTTTCTTAGTTAATTTTAGCTAATTTAAGCTATGATCAAAATACTTTTAAGAGAGCTACGAACACAAGTTTAAAGTTTATATTCAGAACTCTTGCTTTCTCTCTAATAATTGAAGAAATAAAGATAAAGAATGTGCGTCTAACACGTTCGGGCGTCCCCTGGGCATCAGCTACGGCTGGCAGATCCTTTCTCTACAGAAGCATCAATGCGAATCAAAGCTTACTTGTAGAAATGCATTCACCACAAAGGACTTTTTCAGGTCCAAAGTTGATAATAATCTCTGTAAATGTCGAGGGTCTTTCCTCAGCCAAAGAAGAACTGATAAAAGATCTAAGCCCCAAACACAAATGTGACGTACTGTGCTTACAGGAGACCCACAGAGTTGGTAGCGAGAAAAGACAAAAATAACTGGCATGCGACTCGACGTGGATAGGTCTCACAGGCAAGAAGGATGCGTGATCTTCGTAATACCTGATCTTCAGATCCAATCTGTCGATGCATCGGATGGGAATAACATTGAAATACTGACGACCGAGCTGAGCAACTGCACAATCACATCAGTTTACAAATCACCACGCTCCGAGATTAAAAGGTATGAATTCTACCCACTTAGCTCCTCCAAAGTAAACTTCGTCATCCGTGACTTTAATAGCCACAGCAGCCTCTGGGGTTACCCCACTGACTACAGAAATGGAGAAGAAGGAACTATGTGGGCTGACTTCATCGGCCTGACCCTCCTAGATGACAACAAACCCTCACCCTCTTTCAACAGCGCCAGATTGTGCAGAGGATACAACCCAGACCTAAAATTTGTGAGCAACGCGATAATCCAGCAATGCACTAAGGCAGTGTGCTCGCCCATACCGAACACTCAACATCGGCCAATTATGTGCCTAGTCAAGGCAGCTGTCCGACCCCACAAGGTTCCCTTCAGACGTAGATTCAATTTTAAAAAAGCTGACTATCCCAAATTTCAGGAACCTCGGGACCACGCCGTGCTTACGATACTTCCTACGCCGAATTCATATAGTGCCTTCGTGGAAGCCGTAAAAAGCTGCTCACGGCATACGATTTCACGAGGTTGCAAAACTAACTACGTTCAGGGCCTGACAGCGCTTACGAAGGACACACCAGAAGACTACCTGGTACTCTTCGAAAATAACCCCATGAGCGAGGAGACGCTGGGGGCTGGCACACAGCTGATTGATGAAATATCCGAATCCAAAAGAACGAGCTGGATCAAACTTATGGAGGATCTCGACATGAGACAAAGCAGCCACAGAGCTTGCAGACTGTCGAATCGGCTTAGTAACGACCCAACTCGCCCCAGAGAACACGCCCATGTAACAGCAGACCAAATAGCTTCACGACTCGTCAAGAACGGCAAACCAGAACATATGTCCTCGAAACAGACTACCAAGCTCAACAGACGATGACAAAATTGCATGTGGCGATCAAGAAATGCAAATTGCGGAGGGCCGCGGGCCTGGATGACATCCTCACTGAGCAAATTAAACGCTTCGGGCCTACAACAAAAACATGGCTCTGGATATGTTCAATAACTGTCTAGAACAAAGTAAAGTCCGAAAAATCTGGTGTAAATCCAAAGTCCTGGCAATCCTAAAACCCGGGAAAGAAAATAACAACCCTAAGAACTTCCGCCCAATCTCTCTCCTCTGTCACACATACAAGATTTCAGAAAGAATAATTCTGAGTCGGCTAACGCTGGTCTCAGAACCTTTTCTCATCCCACAGCGGGCTGGCTTACGACCCGGAATGAGCTGCACGGCACAAGTACTGAACCTTACACAACACATTGAAGACGGGTTCCAAAAGGGTAACATAACAGGGGCAGTATTCATAGATCTCACAGCTGCGTTCGACACACTTAACCTCAGGATACTAAGGGACTTTAAGATCACTACACTGATTGGAATCTACTTGAAAACAGCAGGTTTCTCGCTGAGTTCCAAGGAAAGAGAAGTAGATGATGATAGTAGGTCATCACAGGCATCGAAACACCCTCTACACAATGCCCAGCCAGCCTCTCGGAGACTTAAGTCCAGAAAATGCTTTCTTAACTCGACAACAGATTTAGCAGGCTCAGGAAACAGCATCGATAGATGGAAATCCTTTGGGAGCCAACACTGGATGCCTCCCACTCAACACATGACCCTCGGGTGCAAGGAGACCTGGGACACCTGGAGAGCGCTGAACAGGCTGCGAACAGGCGCCGCTAGATCAAAATACGGTCTCCATACGATGCACCATGGAGGATCTCAAAGCGGCAATGCCAAATGCTATTGACGTCGCCCGTTTTTGGGCTAAGAGTGTTTAATGTTTTGCTTGTTACCTGTGACATGCCAATTTTTATTTTGTTCTATTTATCCAGGTTCATCATATCAATGTTCTATTTTAGAAGCATCATATACAATATGATGCTTCTGACACGAATAAATAAATAAGCTGCATTTTATAATATTTGATATCAGCTCGTCTCTGGGTTGTGCTTTATTTTAGTTGACCAAACTTTTCATGAATCCCCAAAGATGAAAGTCAAGAGGCGTTAGGTCTGGTGATTTCGAAGGCCAAAGAGCTGAACCTCCTCTTCCAAATCATCGGTAGCAAAGTTATTTAGATAAATTCCTACATTTATTCAGGTGGAACAACCTCCATTAATTCCGGCAAATTTGCAACTGCATTGATTTTATTTTCCTACTTCAACAATTACACCAATGGGTATTTGTCCATTGAATTCTACAATCGATTTAAATCATCAAAACTTTTTGGAATTTTATTTTTGTTCTGCAATGCACGATTTTTGCTTAAAAAATTTAATGTGTTCGACAAACGAATGTAACATAAACACATATTTACATAAGTACGCGTTTATTTCTTTAAGCCAAAATAGCTCATCGTACGGAACAAACCTAAAAGCGCTTTTATGTTTTAAATTGAACGTGAAACTCAAAAATAGTTTTGCTTTGCAAAAACACATTGGCGTACCATTTTTATTTAAAAAATAGCAAAAAAGTGGTCTTTATTGCCTGGCGCTTAAATGCCATTGAAAAATCTAAAGCGGTTTCGGAAATATTAATTAATTTGCATTTCTTTGCGCAAGTTGGAACGCTTTTTTTGGCCCGAAGAATTATTTCTAGATCATACTTTATCAAGAATGCAAATTTTATTTTCCATGTAGAATCGTACCTTTAGGAAATAGCATAAGAAACACCCTGTATATGCTAATACTACATAGTAAAGCCATTGTGCTTTCCTAAAAGAAATGTAAATTCACATATAAAATTTACAGCGCGTCCTTGAAAATTTGAGCATGCTTCTGGATACATATACAGGGTGTCTAAATAACATCAGAAATTTCTGAAATAATTTGTTTGCAGACCCTTCCTACCAAGATATAGGGCCCTAAATCACGCAGCTGAAAATCGGTTTTTATTAAATAGTTTTTAAACTGCTGTATAATTTAATATTTTTTAATATGGCAGATACTGGTTAAGGCCCCATAAAACAGTGTGTTTAAATCTCATTTTGCTGTTTGATTTCGTCAAGAACCAACCAGCATTTACACATTAATCCTCATATTTTCAGCACCCTGTGTGGTAAACATCCAAGTAGATTGTTTTGAGATAGCTTGAAGATCAAAGTAAAAAAAGGTTCTATTGGTTGACATCAATAAATTAAACCGTTTTCCAGAGATCGCCTATTGTTTAAATACATTTTTAGTTAGGGGCCTGTATCTTGGTAGGATGGTCCTGTAGAATTATTTTCCATAAAAAATTGCCATGTTATTTGCACACCCTGTATATGTAACCGGAAGCTTTTCAGGCCAAAAATTGAGACAAAACATTATCAAACCCAAGAAAAACTAAAAATGTACAGAGTGATCCAGCTTAAGGATATATCTGAGAGCAAATAGTGTAATTATTTTAAGTTACGTTTGCCATATAAAACATATACAGGAAAACGCGTTGTTTATGAAATTGAGATGAGTTTTTGTGTTAATCTATCCCAAAAGTTTACACATAATTTAAACAATTTGAAAATGCACAAAATGAGCTTTTTTCGGGGCTCAGGCCACTTTTAGGATTGAGGAATTTTTGTAGTGCGCAACTGACCTCTGATATGCGAGCATTTGGATTCCTCGTTCAATTTGGAAGCTTTTTGGTCTTTTACATGTTTTTGTAGCTATAACTGTTGTCGAGCAATTGGAAAGATTTTATTGAAAATATTGATTTAATTTAAATTTAAGGAAACTGAAAACTGAGCTAAATTTTCAACCTGTTGCAGTAGCGGAAGAGGGCCACAGAAGCGCAGATTGCCAGCTACCTCGACCAGACGAAGGGGAGGGCCGCAACTGCAAGTGTGCTCTATGTGGCACCCAAGGGCATCCAGCCAGATGGAGGGGATGCCCCATGTACCCCAAGAGGAAGATTCCGGTCGTCCGCAGGGAGGACAGGAAAACAACCCCAAAAAGGACCACCCCTCGCAGTACGCAGGAACAAATAGCAGCAATGGACAGGGAGTCTTTGAAAGCCATTGTCCAGGCGGTAATGTCCCGACTCCATGCCCAAACGGCCTGACAGTTTTACAGTAGCGTCTTGGAACGTCAATGGGCTAAGGACTCGCCGTCCAGAGCTGGACGAGTTCCTGAACAATAGGAATCCTGAAGTGGTAGCACTCCAGGAAACCAAGGTGACAAGTAACATTAAGATTAATTCATTCCAATGTATTCCTGGGTTTCAGTCAATTTTATTGTTTATTATTTAAAATGTTACAAATACGTTACGGTGTCTTTATCCACCATCATCAGTTTGTATGTTTAGATGTTTCTTTCTTTACATCTGGTTGGATATTTAGAAGAAGAATATCCAACCAGATGTAAAGAAAGAGACATCTAAACATACAAACTGATGATGGTGGATAAAGACACCGAAACGTATTTGTAACATTTTAAATAATAAACAATAAAATTGACTGAAACCCAGGAATACATTGGAATGAATTAAAGTAGAGTCAGGAAAAATACAAATCATTAAGATTAATATACAAGATTATGAGGTTTACAGGCACGACGACAGCACCCAACGTGGAGGAGTGGCCCTTCTAATTAGAAAGGACATCGACCACCATAGCATAGGAGTAGAGGACATCGACCTACACGCCATCAGCGTGCAAGTCAACACCTCCAAAGGGCCAGTAATTGTTAGTTCTGTTTACAGAGCCCCGCAGGAAGCCCTGAACCTGCTGGACATCCAGACAATGTTAGGGAAGAACAATGTCTGGAATGTGGAAACGAAGTAGCGGAGGCGCAATTTAACATACCTAACGGTCTATCAATTCAAATCCTACTTGGGTTTTGACAAAGGAAAATTTAAATTAAAAATGTGCCGAAAACAAATATATTTTTTAAATGAAAGATTTTTTTGCGGACTTTTTTAAATTACTCGATAACGGTTACAGCTTTGAAAAAAAATGTAAAATACGAAAAGCTTGCAAATTGAACAATAAATCGAAATATTCGCAAAAAATCCACTAAAATTTGATGAAACTGAATCAGCCAAACCAAAAAACCTTTGGTAGAAATTGCAAGAAAACTTCCAGATAGTAACAAAAGCAACTTACCGAGTTATAAACAAAAAAATATATATTCCCACTTTGCTTTTTTTAGTCCATATTGTGCAAAAATTGTTCACCTTCACACATGTTACGTTGTGAAATGATAGATGTTTAAGTGCTAATCCTTAAGTAGTAAGGGATTAGGTTTAATCAAATGACAACTTGAATTTTAGAGTTAATCTTGGACATTTCCATTGGAACCTAATCTGATTTTCCTCTTATCATCCAATTGATGCACAGTTCATTGTATCCAAACTAGTTATTTTGCAAAAGGGATAATAGATAGCCAATAAAAACAAATTACATTTTATTACAACTTAAAATCACAATATAATAAAGTAAAACTAATAATCAGCAGCCGTATTAGATAAATAATCCCTGCGGCCGATGTTGGAAGCCTGTTTGTTTTGTTGGGCCTCCAATTTGGGACAGTCAGTGATTCTGTGCCCCAAACCGCCGCAATAGCTGCAGCCTCTTTCATCGCCAACTTCCAAGTACTTTTCACTATCGGGGCAGATTTCGGATAGAAAGGCCGGCACTCTCTGTTTGGCTTCAATCAGCAAGTGTTTTAAATCCAGAAGAACCATTTCATCGTTGGATTTGTTAATGAATGTAGTGGCTAAACCGGTGTTTTCTGATCGTCCGGTACGTCCAATTCGATGGACGTAGTTCTCAACATCATCAGGCATGTCGTAGTTGATAACATGTTGAATTTCTGGGAAATCCAGACCTTTTGAGGCAACATCTGTAGCGACTAGAACATCCTTTTCATGCTTGCGAAAGGCCTCAACAGATTTGGATCGTTCCTCTTGGTCCTTCCCGCCATGGATCGCTACAGCTTCCACTCCTTTTAGGAGAAGATATTCGTGAATGGCATCCACATCTTGCTTCTTTTCGGCGAAAATCAACACTGGAGGTTGAGTCTTTTGCAGGCATTCCAATAGATAGACGATCTTGGCCTCTTGTTTCACATACTCCACTTCTTGAGTGACATTCATGGAAGCTGCACCAGCTCTACCCACGTTTATTGTGATGGGTTTGACCAAAGCCGATCTGGCGAAGTTCTGGATTTTCTTGGGCATAGTGGCTGAGAAAAGCAGCGTCTGCCTTTGGCCATTGAAATATGAGAAAATCGTTCTTACGTCTTCTTCAAAGCCCAGATCGATCATCCTGTCTGCCTCGTCCATGCACAAATATCGGCAAACCGACAGTTTAACTATTTTCTTTTCCAGCATATCCATTAATCTTCCAGGAGTGGCCACCATGATGTGAACTCCCTTTTGAATGATTTCAATGGCTTCATTCACAGGCACTCCACCGATTGAGAGGCAGCTTCGAATCTCAGGCAGTCGTTTTTTCTTCAAGTGGGAGCAGAAGTATTGAATAATATCAAAAGTCTGTTTCGCCAGTTCTCTCGAGGGGCAAATAATCAATCCATATGGACCCTCGTTCTTGATAAAAGGCATTTTAATCTCCTGTTCCAGACAGAACATTATCAGTGGCAGCACAAACACCAAAGTCTTACCAGACCCAGTGAATGCTATGCCAATCATGTCTCTGCCCGATAAGACGGCTGGGATGCCTTGTACTTGTATAGGGGTGGGTTTGTTGATGTGTTTTTGCTTCAGACCTTCCAGTATGCCCTCATGGAGCTTCATATCCTTAAAAGACTTCAATGGGGGAGGAATCGCTTCTCCTTCCACTAGAATTCTTAGGTTGTTCCTCAATGTTTCGTGTCTGGATTGAGGAAAAGCCAAAACGTACCTAGGTGGTCTCCAGCTGGTTTTAATGGGATCATTGTACTGTATTCCTTTGGCCAGCTCACTCACACCCATCAGGGCCTTTTTCTCGGCAACAATTTCCAGAATTTCCTCCTCTTTTTTCAACTGTCTTTCAGCAGCGCTCACTTTTTTGGCCTCTGCCATTTTTCTGAGCTCGTTGTGTTGGTCCAACAGGGGAATGTTGTTCTTCCTGCCCCAGATCTCCTCCTCCTCCTCATCGCCGCCCAGCTCATTTTCGCTGGTCGATCTCTGGTTGTTCAGGTCGGAATCCTTCAGTTGCCCCAGGCGCCCTATTTTCAAAAGTTGCTGTTTTTTGCGTTCCTTCACTGGAACGTACGGAACATAGTCGTCGTCTGATTCGGATTTCTCCTCGTCAGACTGTTTGTAGCGCTTCCGCGGTGGCTCATGAGAAGTCATGGTATAAGTTTAACTTTATGCCTAGATGTTTGTCAAGAAATAGGCTAACTGAGGTTAGGTTGCCTCCTTGAGTCCCTTGTGCCGTGATGGTTGACAGCGCGTGGCCGGTTTTCATGTAGAGGCGGCATCAGTGTTTTTTAATTATTACTGTAATTATTAAGTTTAGTGGCAGTTAATTCGCTTGAATCACATTTGAAGGTATTTGGGATATTTTAGGAAAATTATGTACCATGTTCAGCTTGTTCGTGAGCTAATTATACAAAAAGCAAGTAATTTTTTTCACGTTTAATTTGAGGATTTGCAACAGAAAAAAAATCTCAATTTTATAAATAAAAATGTCTAATAAAGTATCAATTATTTAAAAATTCCAACAATGTTGCCTTTTAAGAGTACATGGAAATGAAGAAGCAACTTCTGCCATGACGTTTGCTCTGTCTGTCCTCTTCTCTCATAGAGGGAACCCTGGAACGCAGTCTCTTTCCTGTCTTTGCGTCTGCCATAAACGTTGGTTAGAAGACAGTAGTGAGTTCTATGGTGGTTCTGTGTTTGTGTTAGTTAAAATCGAACAATTTCCTTCCTGAACGGAATTTTAAGACTTCAAATGGAGCAAATACTTGCCAAGTTGTTAGTGCCAAACAGCAACATCATTCATGAGGTAAAGTTGCCTAGGACTTAACAAATTGCTCATTTTATAACCTAGCTTTCCACGTGCAAAGCCGGATTTATATCTTAATATGTTGCACGTTTAGGGCACCAAAGAGCTGAAGGAGTATCTGAAAAAACCGGACGCAATTTTGTCTCTGTGCGATGTAGTTGCCGGATGCTCGAACCCCCAAATCAGACAATCCGCTTCTGTTTTGCTTAGGAGAAAATTTGTTAAACGCAGACAATGGAACAAACTGGCTTTAGATGTTAGAAATCGGTAAGAATCTCGTCCTATGGTGAAGTCACTGATTTAACGCTAATTGTTGTTGCAGGATTAAACAGGGTATGCTTCAAGCACTGATTAAGGAACCGGAGAAACTTGTCAAGAACTCCATCGCCCAACTAATAGGAATCATTGGAAAACACGAATTTCCAGACAACACGTGGCCTGAGGTCTTCCAATTCATTCACACGTTGTGCAGCAGCGATGTTATCTTGGATAAAGAGGTAAATATTATTTGACGAAAACTGGATATGAGAAGTAACGAGAATATTATTAAAACTGTTTTAATAATATTGTGTTAAAAAAGGATGTGAAACTGAATCATTCTTCACACTTTCATATTCATCAGTACAATCCAGTTCCACCATTCATTTAATCATGTTTCAAAAATGGCTTTTAAGCCCAATTGTTCACCATTTGCGACTGCAGTAATAAATAATAAGGATGTGACTCAACCTTTCAGACTGCACTCTGCTTGGTGGATGACTAATGTTCCCACACGTGCAAATTAATTAATTTATCGGTTGAGCAACGAATGCATATACCGTCCGTATCTAAAGAAAATTGTTTGCAGCTATTTTGATAAAAGCGAGATTGTTAAAATAATATTTAAACATTCAGTAGAGAGTAGTTGAGCTTGTAATCTTGTAGGTGATAACAATTGCGAGTAGGTACTATGTAACGAATGCGTCTTCACATATACCCAATAACAGCAAATTGCATGGCAGATATGGGTTCCCTTCAGAGAACCGTTATTGTCTCGTTGGGTTGTTCACAGGAATGTGTCAGCATACCTGATGTAGGGCCATTTTTCTTGAAAGACAAAGCGGCGCTATTTCTATAGACAAAGGCGATGTTGAGTCGGCTCACACTGAGTTTTAAGAAAAGGAACAATTCACACACTGATGAAACAGCCAAATTAGTTCCCTTTTCACTAATTCTAAGAATTTAAGTCGAGTGGTGCGAAACTTGGGAGTTCTGGGAAAGAGCTGTGGAAATCAGTCGCATCAAGTACTCTCTTGACCTTGCTACCCTTACTTTCTCTAAAGGTTCTCTCGGGAAATTAACCCTCTAATTCTCCCAAAATACACTCTCGGGCTCTGCAACTGTCTCTGAGTTATCTATCAGTATACGTTCATACTGCCCAGCCTAATAGTTTTTTGAGCTCATTCAAAATAGTACTGACAAATTTAGCACGGATTTAAGAAAAATAAGATTGTTTTTGATCGGAATCAGATTGAGGTCGGCTGAAACTATCGCTTCCGTCCTAAGAACTTTTTCGAAAAAGCATTAAATGAACCAACTTCATTAAGTCCCAAAATCTACTCCGCTGACTCCGGAGGAAAAGTGATTAAATGCTCATAAAGTAGAATTATGTGATTCATCCCGAACCACATTAGACCTTCCAATTTATATACCATTATATTCTAAGCGATCTAGCCATTAAGGCACATATTTGTTAAGCATTAGCAAATGTGATTTATCCGAACCACATAAAATCACAACAATGTTCCTTGGACAACTTAATTAACAGTTGGAGCACATATAAAAAGGACTCCTAGCAAAAGGTCCACATTCTGCTCTTATATTCGCTATAGGCAAGATCACATTAGTGTTAAGTAAACTTTAGTATTAAACGATATTTCTATTCGAAATAAAAAGTTTTTAAAAGACTCTTCGAGGAATATATCATTTAATTGTACTTATAAATATTGGTAGAATGTGTACAAACGTTTATTAGTCGATCTCAACTAGTTCCGAAAATTTAGTCGGAAAAACAAAAAAAATTAACTGGCACTTTTATGAAGTCATGTTTTTAACCATAAAGTGTTATTTTTCTCTAAAACGACTGACATTAGATCTTTTAACTACAGCACTTTTTCTGTAGAAAACAACAATCTTTCAAGACGTGCTTTAATAGCGCAATTTTTCCCAGTGGCTCAGAAGTTAGGGGCAAAATAATCCCACTAACATCCAAAATCTACTCCGCTGACTCCGAAAAAAAAGTGACAAACAAACTCATAAAGTAGCTATATCTATTGGCCAAATGTGTACAAACGTTCATTAGTCGATCTCAACTAGTTCCGAAAATTTAGTCGAAAAAACAAAAAAAAATAACTGGCACTTTTATGGAGTCATGTTTTTAACCAGCAAGTGTTATTTTTCTCTAAAACGTTAGAGCTTTTAACTAAGAGCAGTTTTTCAGTAGAAAACAACAATCATTCAACACGTGCTTTAATAGCACAATTTTTTCCAGTGGCGTAGAAGTTAGGGGCAAAATCATCCCACTAAACCCCAAAGCCTACGCCGCTGACTCCGAAAAAAAGTGACTAACGCTCATAAAGTAGCTATAACTTGGCCAAATGTGTACAAACTTTCATTAGTCGATCTCAACTAGTTCCCAAAATTTAGTCGAAAAAACAAAAAATAATAACTGGCACTTTTACGGAGTCATGCGTTTACCATCAAGTGCTTATTTTATATAAAACGGCTGAGATTAGAGCTTTTGACGAATAGTAATTTTTTCTGTAGAAAACAACCACCTTTCAAGACATGCTCATATTACCATTTTTCCCAGTGGTGTAGAATTTGGAGGCAAAATAATCCCACTAAAACCCAGAATCTACGCAGCTGACTACGGAAAAACGACTAAAAGCTCACAAAGTAGCAACGACTATTAGTCAAATGTGTACAAATAATCATCTGGTTACCTAAAATCATTCCGAAATTATAGCCGAAAAAGCATTAAAAAATTTCTGGCGCTTAATTGCTTTGTTATGGAATCGTGTTTTTTGATAATAAAATACTATTTTGTCGTCACTGGAGCTTTTGACTAAGAGCACTTTTTCTTTAAAAAACAATAATCTATCAAGAAGTGCTTTAATAGCCCAATTTTCCTCAGTGGCCTCGAAGTTAGGGGAAAAATATTCCCACTAAAACCCAAATCTACGCCGCTGACTCCGGAAAAAAGTGACAAATAAAGTAACTATAACTATTAATAAAAAGTGTACAAACGTTCATGTGTCGATCTCAAATAGTTCTGGAATTATATTGGAAAAACCAAAAATAAATTAACCGACACATATTCGCTTTATGATCGAATCGTCTTTTTTTTTTATCATAAAATACAATTTTTCTCTAAAACGGCTCACACTAGAGCTTTTGACTAAAACCAGTTTTTTGTGTCGAAAGCAACAACTTTTAAGGCGTGCCTTCATATTGCCATTTTCCCCAGTGGGGCAGAAGTTGAGGAAAAATAATTCCAACTAAACCCCCAAAATCTACGCCGCTGGCTCTGGAAAAAAGTGACTAAACACTCATAAAGTAGCTATAACTATTGGTAAAATGTGTCGATCTCAAATAGTTCCGGAGTTATAGTCGAAAAAGCACAAAAACACTACTTACCTTATAATTTCTTCTTAGTCTAACAACATCGTGATCGATGTGTAGTGATTATGAGAGACTTTACTCTTCGTCCATGTCGTGGATGACTCTGTGTACGATACGTCGCCATCCTTGCCAGTTGTTCGTTTCGCGTGTTGCAGTTTCCGGCCTCATGTTTGTGAGTTAATTATATCGGTCCATCTGGTCGGCGAACGTCCGCGTCTACGCTGTCCCGTTGATCTTCCTTGAACAACTAGCTTCTCGATATTATAATTTCTATTGATATGGCCAAAAAAAATTAAGATCCGGCCATGTCAGGGAAGAAAGTCGCTGTTGTTGACGGATTTCATTTAGGATTGAGACATTGGTCCTTCTAGCCGTCCAAGGTATTCGGAACATTCTACGCCAATACCACATCTCAAACGCGTCTATGCGTCTTCTGTCAGCGGCACTAATCACCCATGTCTCTGATCTGTAGGAAAAAACAGGAAACACCAATGTTTTTACCAGCTGGATTTTCGTGGTTTTTGTAAGGTTTATAAGGCATATAAGGTAAGGCAACTGTGAATACACCTTCGAATCTCAGGCACACAGCTGCCCGAGCTGTGCAAGGTGGAGCCAAGGTAGCCATGTGAACTGCTGCTCAACTTCACATTTACCAATCCTTACAGGCTGCCTTCCATTCTCACTCTCGCGATCAATTATCACGACTTTGGTCTTGCTATAGTTTACTTTAAGACCGTAATCTGCACTTACATTTTCAAATATATTCAACACTTCTAGAAGTTGTTCTTCGTTTTCCGCTATGAGAACAGTGTCGTCAGCGAACCGAAGATTGGAGATCTTTTTCCCCCCTATCTTGATTCCTCTATTCCAGTTGTCCAAAACTAAGCGCATTATGAATTTGCTATATATATTGTACCTTTGTCTAACACCTTTGCGAATTTTGCATTTCTCGGAGACAGTATTTTCGATCTGGACAACGGCAGTACTGTCCTCATATAGCTGCTTAATGAGCGTAATCAGATGTCTTGGTACGCCCATCCTTTGAAGCACTCTCCACACTTGTGACCACTTTACATTATCAAAGGCCTTCTCGTAGACAACGGAACATAGGTACATAGGAGTGTAGTATTCTCGAGCTTTATGAGTTGTCTGATGTTTAGAATTTGTTCTCGAGTTACTCGACCTTTCACAGAACCCGCCTGCTCAGGAGCAATTTGCCTAGAGATGAATGATTCCAGCCTTGCTTGTAGTATATACAGCATTATTTTGCTTACATGTGGTATGAGGGAGATCAGGCAGTAGTTGTTGCAGGAGGTTGTTGAACCTTTTTTGTGTATGGTAGTCACGGATGTAGACCAAACCTCTTGCCATGTGCAGGTTTCCCATATTATCTGGCATAGTTGGTGTATGATATTCTGACCTTTTTCATCTAATGATTTTAATACTTCCGCCGATATCCTATCTATTCCCACCGCTTTATCATCCTAAAGCTTCTTAATAGCGGCATGAACTTCTTCTTTTAGGATGTCTGGTTCTGCCTCATATTCACGAACTTCTATGTCGACAGCCTTATCGTCAAAGTAAATGTCTTCACAATAATTCCGCCATATCTTGATTATCTGGTCACATTCGTTGATCATGTTGTTATATTTATCTTTAATTGCCCAATTTCGTGGTTTAAATTGTCTAGTAATACGGCGGATCTGTGTAAACAGGTTCCTTGGTCTTGTTATGGTCAGCATATTTTTGTAGTTCTGCACATATTTTCATAAAGTGTGTATTTTTATCTCTCCGGGAGCTATTTTGGATTTCTCTATTTAGTACTCTGTAGCGTTCCCAATCGTTACTCTTGTTCATTCCTGCGTTCTTAACATGTCTTCTGCTCGAAATGAGATTCAACGTTTCAGCTGACAACCACGGTTGTTGTTTTTTAATTTGTGTTTCCGATGACACTTCTTTACGTATTTCATTTATGGAGTCTTTGAGGGCTCGCCATATGTCATTTGGATTCATGTTGGTGATATCTGATACGTGCAATTGTACTTTTGGTACTCTGGGCTGATCTTGGGTAGATATTTGATATCCTTTCTCCTGCAAGATTTTAGTTTTATGGTCAGCTCAAACATAAGCAGTTGGTGGTCTGTGCCACAGTCAGCGGATGGAAGAGTTTTCGCGGTTGTAATGGAAGATCGCCATCGTTGTCGGATTAGAACATAGTCGATCTGGTTCTTGTATTTTCCATCAGGTGAACGCCATGTGTATAGTCTGCGTTTGTGTTGCGTAAAAACGGTATTGGCAATTGTAAATTTGTTGTCTATACTGAATTGTATCAGACGTTCTCCCCTTTCATTGCGTGCTCCCATTCCATGTCTTCCCACCACAGTTCTGATGTGGTTGTCCGCAAGAGTGCTTCCAACCTTTGCATTGTAGTCTCCCATTAGGATTAATATTTCTTTATTCGGGATTATATTAATTGTGGTTTCAATTGTCCTATAAAACTCCTCTATAGAGTCTTCATCAGCTTCAGATGTGGGTGCGTATAACTGCATTATGTTGACAATGCAGGGTTGGGAATTAATTTTAATTGTTATTATTCGTTCATTAATTGTTTCGTATCCTAGAATAGCTTTATTTAGCCTATTCGACACTAGGAAACCGACTCCATGGACACTTCGATTTTCTGTGCCAGAATAATAAACTTTATAGTTGGATGTACCAAAGTGACCATGTCCCTGCCAGTGGGTTACTGAGTCCCCGCTATATCTATTTAGCAGCGTGTAAATTCATTTTTCAAAATCTGTAACTTTCCGGCCTTGTTCAGACCGCGGACATTCCATGTAGCTATTCGAGTATAATAATATATAATTTACTGTAGTATAATAAAAGCAACCGGAAAGTGCATGGAATGTATATCTCTTCATTCGCATTATCTGCATGAAATAATACTCACTGAATAAAAGTAAGTCCCTTTTGTTCAGTAACTTTGTTGACTTGGAAATTCCATCAACACTTTTTTATATTATTTTATTTTATACTATTTCAGATGGGAATGTATACATTATCGGTAATGACCGAAATATCGCACAGTTCCTACATAGTCCACGCTGAATCATTTGGAGTGTTATTCACCAATATTTTCAATGGTTTGTCTCAACCCAACAACCATTTGGCTTACTATACTGTAGTAACCATGAAGAATTTGGCACCGATTATTGGAGGACATCAGCAGGTAAAATCAGCAAAAAGAAATTATCAACCCGCTAACTAACTCCTCTAATTAAAGATGACGAATCTCTACTATCAACTGTTGCCCAGAGTTTTGGAAATAATCAATGTCTTTGCCAGTGAAGATGAAAAGAAGGCTTGCGATCTGTTTGAAATATTGGAAGAACTCATTGAATATGCCATAGCAGTTGTGACGCCTCATGTAAAATTAATTATAGAGATGTGTTTGCATATTGGCAGCAATGCGGACATTTCAACATCAGTGCAGATTAAAGCGATCAGCGTTGTTGGTGAGTAGAAAGGACATATTCAAGATGGGCAATATTTTCACGTGAAACATTACTTGAAGGTTGGCTGATCAGGGCTAAGGGCAAAGTGGTTCAGAAGAATAAGCTGATAGAGCCGATTATCGATGTTCTGTTGAGACTAATGGCCCAAAAGCCTGACGACGAGGGAAACGAAGAGTATTTCCTAGGCGATCCCGATCAATTCACTTCGATCACTGTGTCCACCCAAACTCTAGATTTAATAGCTTTGAACATCCCGGCTGAAAAAGTCGTGCCTTATTTACTCACTAAAGTCGAACCAGCTTTAAAGGGTGGAGATGTATATGCACAAAAAGCCGCTTATCTTGCTTTGGCAGTTCTAGCTGAGGGCTGTTCTGAGCATATACGAACTAAATACTTGAATGAATTTTTGAAGTGTGTTGGCAACGCTATTCATGATCCCAATGCCGTTGTACGGAATGCAGCCTTTTTTGCATTGGGGCAATTTGCGGAAAATTTACAGGTTTGAGTCTTAGCTGATTGTAAAAATTCGCTGCTAACATCGCAATTTTCAGCCGGAAATTAGTCAGTATGCAGGCGAGCTTCTCCCAGTACTGTTTGAATGCCTCAATCAAGTTCTCAAGCAAATGGAATTGGAAAGAGCGGATCCACCTAGTTTGGATCGACTGTTTTATGCTCTAGAAACGTTCTGTGAAAATCTCGAAGAGGGTCTCATCCCCTACCTGCCCACTCTCATGGAAAGACTGTTTGTTTCTTTGGACCCAGAATGCTTCTCCACTCAGATAAAGAGGGTAGCTTTGAGTGCACTGGGAGCGGCCGCCACCGCCGTTAAAGAAGCCATTCTACCATATTTTCAGAAGATTATTCAAGTGCTCAATATCTACATCAATTCGGATCCCAATTCACCGTTCCATTCAATTCAGTGCTATGCTATAGGTTCGAAGGAATGCAAACTAAAACAACACGAGATTAATGGCAAAGTTTTTTTATTTTCCTAGAAACTTTGGCAGTAGTCGCTCAGAACGTTGGCACCGAAAACTTCAAACCTTTGGCTGGTGAATCGCTTCAATTGGGTTTAAGGATTTTGGACGGTACTGAAGATCCGGATGTGAAGAAAAGCATCTATGCGCTCTTTGCTGCCCTGGCTATTGTTATGAAGGAAGAACTAGCGCCGGTTTTACCCAAAATAGTCCAAGAGATGATTGAAAGTATACAGAGTAGTGAAGGAATTGTGGTAAGTGAGTTGTTATTAAACGCACAGATTGGCTGAGTGAACGGTTTTCTCTAAAGACCCACTATGACGAAGAAGAAAAAGACGAAATCGATGTGTACGCGGAACTATCTGATGAGGATGACGATAACATTGAAGAAGACATAGATAACAGCTCGTCGGCCAGTGACGATTCCACTCAATATCGATACTCAGTGGAGAATTCGTATAATGAAGAAAAAGAACAGGCGTGTTTGGCACTGAGGGAAATTTGCTTGAATACTGGGTAGGCTCTTCTGAAATCGGTCCTTAACATCTGTTATTAATGCTTCAACTTTGATTTTACAGTGTAGCCTTCCTGCCCTACATCGAATCGAGCTTTGAAGAAATTTTCAAGCTAGTCAACTATCCACAAGACGATATTAGGCGAGCTTCAGTAGAGGCTTTGCAACAATTCTGCATTTCCTTGTATAAGGTAAGATTGCCAGTCTGAAGTGTTTTTTCCGGAGCATTCAGAGAATTTTCGTTGGTCTCCAGGTGAACACCCCGGAATCCAAGCAAACCCTCTACAAAGCGCTGCAGTTTTTCGTGCCCAAATGCGCAGAACTGATCAGAAGCGATGAAGAACGTTCAGTGGTTATGGATTGTCTAGATGCATTTACCAAGCTTCTACATGAAATTAAGGGCGAAGTCTTTGTCGGGGATGGCCATCGCGAAGCTATAATGAATTGTGTGGTCGAGGTTTTAACTATGAAGGTAAAAATAACCAAAGAAATGCTTTATTGCAGTGACTTCCTACTAATGATTTGCAGCTATTTCTTAATTAGAATTAGTCCGTGTTCATTGCTGAGTTGAAATTTAACTTTTTTTGCTGACTTGGCGCAGAGTGCGCAAAATTTATTAAACAAGAAGATTCACCATTTATTTGAAGTGTCGTCGTATCTAAAAATCGAAAACCAAAACATCATTGATCAACAACGGGGAAATCGAAAATAATTTGAAAGCTAATTCACACTGGATTTTTCAATGGGTTGTCATTTATCGTTCGAAAATTGTATGATGAACTAGTAGGAAAGTTTGCATACGAAAAGGAATTGAGAACGAAATTGCAATAAAGTATTAAAAATGAAGAATCGAAGTAAAAACTAAGAAAAACGAGCCCTTCTTGAAAAATAGTCTTGCAAAGAAAGAGCTGCGGATAGTTGAGAGCAAGGTTTCGGCCCACGGCAAAATTTCGATTCCGTTCCGGTTCCGGTTTAGAAAATAATTTCCAATTCGGTTCCTGTTTCGGTTCCAAAATCGATAAATAACAACAAACGAGGACAAAGATCAAGGCTACTATAATTAGGAATCCCACGACCTTTTTCCTTGCTTGATGTATTATACAAGATAAAAGATGAGCAAACGATCCACTGCTTCATACTGTACTTCGGCTGGTTGTATGGTAGGGGGTAGGAGGACTAGCAACCCCACACAATATTAGATACAAAAATTAATTTCATCGTATTTTTGAAAAGTAATTTGTTAATGAATTTTCTGGCTTTAGCGCGTTCTTCTTTCACTCTTATTTCCGTTTAAAGATTGTTCTTCCTGGTTCATGTCTTCACATTCTTCACCATCTTTTGAGGAGTTGCTTTTGTCCAAAATTCCATTTTCAAATGTTTCGTTGTTGGTGATCGAAGAACTAAAATAATTCAACTTAAAAATAATTTTAAAAATAGTGTATAAACGTACGGTGTTTGTTCTTTACGATTGAAAAGTCGGTTGGTCCCCACAAATAATTGTTCCTCTAAAATGTTTTCTTTAATATTTGACCTCGAAGGCGGCAACAAAAATTTGATTCCCGCGAATAACCTCTCAACACTAACTTGAGTTGCCGGTACGCTTAACAATACTTGAGCATGCATGTATAACTCGGGATTAAGCTCATTCTTTTTCTTCCAGAAATCAAAAATCGTTTCATTTTTCGGTAAGCGTATGCGGCTTTGTTCCACTTAATAGGAATTTAAAATATTTTCAATTTTGTTAAGGGCTTCAAATGAACATTGTGAAGAAAATTCGTGCTGATTAATTCCTTTTAAACATTTTTGCTCTGAATCTTTATGTCTCAAAAAGGCTTCCATTTCATCGCTTGATGAAGAACTAGATGATTCCGTTTCCATATCGTGTTGGTCAGGGTCAGATTTAGAATTAGAAGAATTGCACTCTTTTAAGAACATCATTCTAGTCCATATCGACTTTAAATGTGCTTTTGCTTTTTCTACTTGATTGTCTAAAACTACATTATACCAAAAATTTGTTATTTTATGATTGATACAAGATTCTTGTGATTTGGGACAACTAGCCGCAAAGAATAGCCCTTATATTTTCTCCCTTTGACGGCATCGCGGCACCGACTATTAAAACGATTCCAGGAACTAACTATAAGAAGTGCCGACCCTTTGTCGGCACATTAACAATGACACTGCGGTTCACCAGAACATAGAAACATATGTTTATATTCATTTGTAGGAGGGTAAATGATTATTTTCATTTGTTTGTAAAATGTACAGTAATTCTTTCAAACGTTACAAGCAGAACCGAAGAAAAAACCGAAATATTCTATTTCGGTTCAGGTTAAGCACCTAACAATGTCTTAATATACAATATGGTTCCTGTTTCGGTTCCGGTTCGAAAAAAAGAAACGGTTCCGGTCCGGGTCCCTGGTTGAGAGAAGCGACTACAAACATCAAAATTTTGCAAAGCTAGAACTTTATATACTTAAAACGCGCTCGTCGCAAAAAAAAACGGTTTCAAACGGTCTCCAAACAGAGCAATAACAGCGGTAGTAATACACAAAAAACTCCTGCTGAAAATCAAATAAAGAACCATTTTTTCGGGAATATTTTAGACTGTGTGCCAAGATACAGATGTGGGAACTCAAACTGATGCGAACGAAGACGAAACTGAAGCTGAACAAGATGAATTGCTGCTCGAGTCAGCCGGGGATGTTATTCCTAAGTATGCTGCGGCCATCTCGCCCGATGATTTCGCCCATTATTTCCCTAATGTTTTAAAGCTTCTATCCGGCCGCACGGTAAAAAAATATATTTTTTTTAGCTGAGTAACTGGTATATGTAAGAAATTGTTTAGGTTAAACAGAACAGTGTGGGCCAACGATCATTCGCATATGGCACTTTGGCCGAATGCATGAAAGCTCTCGATGTGTATGTTGAAAGATTTGTGCCAGATTTGTTGAAAATGTGGCTTATCGGAGCCAAAGACGGTGCAGACGAAGTGAGAAACAATGCCATTTTCGGTTTGGGGGAAATGGTTTTGTATGGCAAACATACTGTTTTTGGGTATGTTTTTCGTGGATAAATTGTGTGTTTTGCTTCAAAGGACTCACATTTTGTCGTTCGTAGATACTACAACGAAATCCTCAATGCTCTATCTCAGGCTGTGGGCAAAGAAGGCCATGCAGGGACTCTGGACAACATCTGCGGGGCACTGGCTAAAGTGATTATAGTCAATCCCGAAGGAATTCCTCTAGAGGAGGTTGGTGTTTTAGAGCTTCTAGATATTGTAACCTTATTTGGAGATTTGCAGGTATTTTCAGCATTTTTGCAAAAACTACCGCTCCGCGATGATTTCCAAGAAAACGAGGCTGTGTTCAATTGCTTTGTCTCGCTATATCAGCAAGGCAATCCGGTGATAAAGAAACATTTAGCTGATGTTATGAAGGCGGCCGTTCATGTGTATTACAAGAACCAAACTCCAAATGACGGTAAGTCCTGGTTCTTTTTGTAACTTTGGGATTTTTTTTATTGCGATTTCAGAAACAAAGCTAATTTTGATTGAGTTCATTCCGAACTCTGACCAGAGATTTCCCACAAGAATTTGCCCATGTGGTAAATTCTTTCGGCAATGAAGCAACTGAGTCCATACAGAAGTTGCTGACCTCTTAAGTGATATTGTGCATATTTAAATTTATTTATTGAAACTATCGCGAAAAGTTACGAATAACTGAACAGATCTACCCATGCTTCCTTATTGTTCAAGACTTATGTGCTCAGTTCGATTTGCTATTGACTATGTTTGTTGTATGTGGTACTTTTGGAAATATCACTGAAAATGAAATTATTTTCTTTTGGGTCTATCTAGTATTTGCTTAATAGTTTCATTGGAATGAATATTGGTTAATTCGATGTTCTATCTATTGTTTTCATGTAAAACCAGTTAATCTAATGTTAAGTAGTTAATGTAGCTTATATCGAAGATGAAAATAAAGCCTTTTCTATGTTTTGAGTTTCAAGTTTTTGTCTGAGGTGTCAGTGATAGTGGGAAAAAGGTTCTAACCAGGCAGGCTAAAGGATCATTTTTGAAATAGAGGGGCAGATAACAACGTTTTATTATCACACTTAGAAACTACATTGCCTAATCAACGTTTATTATTCGTTGGAGGCGAATTTTCCATTGTAATATGGCAAATATTCTGCAACGGCTTTCCAGTCGGTAAGATAAACTACAAGGGCAGCAGCCGAAGTTCCATAGACCGTTGCACTACCCGTCCTGCCAACAAAATTATCATTTCACCTAATTCGATATGTACGGGTACGAATTACGTAAAATGCGGTAGAAACAAGCATCAAGGTAAGAAAGAAACAAAGTGCAGATAAGGAATTGAATATTATGCAATTTATCAGTGGTGAAACACGCAAAAAATGTTCGTTTTTGAATAGTTTAGCCTCAATGATGTGGAAAGGCGTTTTGCAACAGCTGGGTTGGTATTAGTGCTCCAATATTAACCATTATTCATTGTTTGCTACGTAAATCATGCAAAAATACGCTTTATCGCTAGGTTTTTGGGGTTCATGTGTAGTAATAATCAGGGCTTAATATGCAAACCCTCCCAGTACCAGAAGATGATTTTTACAAGCAGCAAATTAGGAGAGTATCACTTTATAAGGAGGCACGCTCAGTGCTTTTGGAAAATCCAAATTAGCACAAGTTGGGCTCAATACATGTTACATAACTGTATGGCAAGGACATATTAATCAAATGTTGATCTTACCACAAGCTAAGAAGTTCTACTGGTTTCCTTCCGACCAAGCGTAATAATGGCATCTTGAATATTTACAGGAAATACTTCTGCTTAACTTTTCTATGCGATTTTTGCAACTTTTTGGGGTCAAAGTTTGACTATTTGCAAAGAATGAGGTTAAGAGATGACAGATCTAGACGGTTGAAACGATCAACATATTCGTGCTTGCTCACGTCGTGTGTATTCAGAAGATGTTGTATAAACGGTAATAGCGGTGTGTGCGTGAATGCTCAGAGCGTTTGTGGCTAACAACAGCAAATTATGTAATGTAAATAAAAAAAAAACGAATCAGACCTGTGCTAAGCGTAGTTTTACTGAAAAAAATTAAACTATTTATGAGAATTATTTGAGCAAAAATTATGGTACTACGAAGAGCGCTTTGCTCATTAAACTGGTCTCGAAACTTTTTATAAATCATATTGGGAACGGTTGAAAGTGACCAGTTTAAGAGAAAATTTTAGGATTAGGCCAGTAAGATGTTCTCAACATATTTCAGGGATAAGATCGATGTAGAATTTGACCCCTTTAGATATGTGTGAGCATTAAAAACTTCGCAAAATTAGAATTTAGCAGAAGTTCCTGGCCGTTAAAAGATACCTAGAAGCAAACATGATAATATTTTAGAAAGCCCCAAAGCTTCCATCTCGGAAACAGTTGAAAATGAAAATATGGAAATAAAATAATGGAAAGTTTTGAGGACTCGTTTTCACTAATAAAATATTATCAAAAATTCCTAATCTGTACAGAAAAAAAAACGCACATTTGACTACGAAAGTGTTAGATTTTTCAAACAGTTTTAATAGGAAGTTTTGAGTCTAAATTCTACCTTATTTTCCTAATAAAGATCAGAAATTTTTTACTTTTTAAATGAGAAAATAAAATGCTTTTCTAATTCAACCTATCTGTGAAACGGTTCAAAACATCTGGAGAGTTTCGAAAGAGCGCCCCGAAACACTTGAAAATAACTACAAAATCAATAGAATCTTTTCACTAGAGCATCTCAGGCCCTCTTGTTCAATGGTTGATTATTTTCAGGAGGTTCTAATCTTTAAAGAGTTAAAAGGAAAAATGTGCAGTGGAAGTTTACAAGCGCGTATCTCATAAACGGTCGAAAATATCTAAAAAATCATTGGTACCTTTTTGATAGAGCATATCGAGAACATTCGTTTCCTAATTGGGTTTAATCTGAAATGCCCGTTGTGTAAAAAGTTAGAAGCAAATTATTTGTACCAACAGCGTTTTAAAACGATTTAACAGCACTACCAAAACCCACCGCTTGCAACCGCAAGAAAGGTAATAATCAAAGTGAAAGTGCGAATTCCTACATGTGCATATAGCTAGAAACGGTCGAAAAAAAAACAAATAGAAGGCCAGACAACTAAACGGTTCAAAGGAAGTTGGCTTGCAAAGATTCAAGATGTGAAAAGAAAAATCATTCAAAGGAGCGCTACTTAAGAATGTGTCCTTACATTGGCGTAGTACTTCCTTAAGTCACTCCTCTATTTGCAAGAAAAAAATGCGATTTATTATTGCTGGCGTTGGGCTTTTATTTCCCCCGGGCAGAAAAGTGTTTTTTGTAATTTTTGAAGATACTTGGTCTTTTTGGAAAACACTCAAGTGGTTGTTTCTCGAACACTATTCATGTGGGAGTTTGGAAGAATCTCGACTGAGTACTTTCTGGTTAGACGGGCGTTTTATCAAGAAGGATTTGATAGAAAGAAAAACAAAAAGAATAGAGTTTAAGGACAGACAAACTTCTAAATAATTGGAGAAATTAAGACGCAAGAAACAAGAAAATTCCTGAGGGCTGAGCAGAAGAAATGCACTTTTAAGCCTGTTGATCAATCTTAATAAAACACTTATGAATAAGCAAAGACAAAAGGACAAATTTACACCCTCCATCATTCTGCAACAAACAAACTCACCTCAAATTGCTCACTTGCTTGCGCTGCCATGGGACACAGGTTTTTTCTGGACCATTTCCACTTCGTTAATGTTTAAATGCCCATCTTCAGGCGGTTTAGCGGCCCATGTTTGCAAATTTCCGGACGCAAAAGTTCCGTAAAACACGGCGCCAAACAAGTAAATTCCGGCCGCAATAAAAAACACCGTTTCCCATTGATCGGTGGTCTGAAAAATCCAAAAATACATGATGAAATTGAATAGAGAATGAAAAATTTGAAGATTAAGGTCACGAAGGGATATGAGGATAAAAAATTTCACCCTGCAGATTGTTGCAACCTTTGGCACCTTGCAACTAAGGATGCAAATTCTAATAAGCTGGCCATATTTTTTCAACACCCTGTATCTCGTAAGCTTAGCGCTTTCGAACTTGTGTTTATATCAGATTTTTGTCTTGTTTCTGCTAGTATAATCGACAGTTAAAATTGGGCTATCCTACACAAAAAGCTTGCACTTACCGGTGTCCAGCGACATCCCCCGGACAGCCAATACGACCCTGGCTCTCTTTGCGGACGACACAGCTCTGTTGTCATCTTCGTGGCACAAAGAGCAAGTGCGTCGAAACCTACAACTTGCCACAGATGAACTACAAAAGTGGTTCATCAAGTGGAAAGTGAAGGTGAACGCAGCAAAGAGCCAGGTCAACCTTATTGGAAGGAAACAGGACGGGATTGATGGAAACATCAATCTTGACGGAGATGAGGTCCAATGGGCAAGTAATGTTAAGTATCTGAGTGTTGTTTTAGATCAGAAGCTGACCTGGAGGCAACATGTGAAGACAGCGATCAACAAGGCAAGGGCTACAGCTGCAACGCGGTACCCACTTCTGAACCGAAGAAGCCAGATGAGTGTGAGAAACAAATTGCTACTCATCAAAAGTGTCATCAGGCCAGCAAATACGTATGCCTCCACAGCGTGGGGATATGCGGCAGAAACCTACCTGAGGCAGCTCCAGGCCACAGAAAATAAACTCCTGCGGATGGCCATAGATGCTCCCTGGTTTGTACGTAACAGTCAAATTTACAGGGACCTAGAGTGGGAGCCACTGAGAGACTTCCTGCAAAGAAAAGCATCAACGACCTTCGAAAATGCCGAAAACTACCCCTTTGAGGAACTACGAAATGTCGTAGATTACTCCCCAGAGGGCAATGGGCCCAGGAAAAAGAGGCCCAGACGCCAGATGGCCCAATAGGGCAATAGGTAAAACAGTAAACTATAGAGTGCTGTAAGTGTGTAACTTTTTAAGATAGTGTGATAGAAGTGGTGTTGAGTAGTGTAGTGCTTGTGTCAAATTAGTAAGATGCCCATTCTAGCAGATAGCTAGCATAGAGAGAATGTGATGTAAAGGCATACGGATGCCAGAGCTGATCCATTCTTACAGAAGACCACAAGTTTTAAAGGATAACTCCTGGAAACGGGAGTCAGTTTCAGTCAAAAACGGGGGTTTTTTAGTTGGTAGAAATCCAACATTACCTGGTGTCACGGGACACCGGGTGTCTTCTAGAAGATTTTTTATCCTCCAGCCGCCGCCGGGCAAGCAAAAAAAAACTTACCGGTGTATACACGATATATCCAGTAAGGGTTGGACTAACAATTCCAGGGATTGTGGCAAACGTATTACTAATGCCCATCAAAATCGACGCATATTGAGGGGCCAAATCCAAGTGGTTTACACTGAAATAAAAAAAATTACAAAATTTACACTGCTTTTATTATGTTCCGTACCTGAATCCTGGCCAGGCTAAAGAGCCCAACCCGACGGCCAAAGTGAGGCACAAAACAGAAGCGATTCGGTTAGACCAAAAGGCAGCAATCAGCATGAAAACCGTCTGCGTCAGAAACGCGACACAGTTGAACACTTTTCGAACTTGTGTGGTAGTGAGGAGCCTTTTTTCCAGAAGCCAATCGGCCAGCTGGCCGAAAAACTGGATTAGAATGGACATTACCAGGTAGGGAAGGGCCGAGAGAAATCCAGATTTGCCCAGATCGTAATTATATGCATCTGCAATTGCTTAGTTGTTAGTATGATATTCTATTCTATGTTGTGGGGTTTATCTGGAAGAACTTCCGTTCCAATTATTGCATGTTCTTCTATGTAATAGACGCGGTTTTACAGTAAAGTGTTTTGGGCTGTACTATTTAAATATATTTTCTGTAAAAACTGCAATTATTTCCCTTTGATGAATGGGGATTTTCCAACTCCAGTGGTGGAAAAACAAGCGCTGTAGCTCACATGGTTTGTGAGATATGATCAAAAAGGTGGCGTCATGTTTGAGCCAATGGCCCAACTTTGCCAGAACCGCGTTAAACTAAAAGCTGATTGAAATTTTGCATTTTGTGTGAAAACTGCCTCTATTTCTTCACTCGAGTTTCACTTTATGATTGGTATTTTTCCTTCTCTATCCAGTGGTGGAAAAACGAAAAACGTAGTTCAACTGGTTTTTGAGATTTGACCATAAGGACGGCGTCATGTTTGAGCTTGTGGTCCAGTTTTACCAAAACCGTATGAAACTAAAAGTAAGATTGAAGTTTCGCTCTTTGGGAGAATTTTTTTATTATATTCTCTATCCAGTATTGTAGAAATGAAGGCGCTAGCCCAGATTGTTCCTGAGATATAAGCAAAAAGGAATTTCATGTTTGAAACGTACCTACATGTGTACTATTTAAAATTGACTTTTTGTGTGAAAACTGCCACTATTTCCTAACTGGAGCTTCACGAATGGGCTTTCAATTCTCTATCCAGTGGTTTAAAAACGAGCGATGCGATGAAAAATCCTTGCATTTTGAAAAAAAAATGTGTATGCGGGATTTATCATGTGTTTTTTTGGCTTTATTTATACACCCTGTAAATCCAGTAAAAAAAACATAGTTTTAGACTACTGCTTTAGACCAGCGCAAATTATTTTTTCTTTAATTTACAGGCAAGGTCCAGGTGGAAAATGTTGTTCAGGTCCCAACTTTAAGGAAAAATAAAACTTAAACACGAAAACACTGGAAATGGGGGTTGAAAATGGTTTTTTTTGCGATTTCCTGCGAAACGTGACCGTTAAAAATTAAAATCTGAAAAATCGAGTTTTCGTCATTTTGCCGGTTAATTTGCGGTTGTGTGAAAAAGTGTTAAATACAAAAGTTTCAGATTTTTTTGATCTACAACTGTGCTATTGAACGTTTTCTGCCAGCAGGTCACGTTTCGCCGCATATCGCAAAAAACCGTTTTCAACCCCCATTTCCAGTGTTTTTGCGTTAAACTTTTATTTTTTCTTAAAGTTGGAACTTCAATAAGATTTTCCAACTGGTCCTTGCCTGCTATAATTTTTTTTTATTCTATGAAAATTCGTACTGGCACTAGCCTTAAGCGACACCTTGTAATGTTCCTGATGAAACACCTTGTACTTGATAGAAAAAACTTTCGTTTTGGAAAATTGGGAAAAATCATCCCTTATTATGTACCTACTCACCTTTCAAATATTTGGGCAACTGTGTGAGCAACGTATAAAAGCCCCAATTTTCCGCAAAATGCGACACTGTTATCGCCCAAACGGGCATCGAAGTGAAAATCTGTTTCCACGGCACCTGAGTGCTGTTACTTTGAACCGAAGTGCTGTTGATCGACTCTTGAATGTAGGAAAGTTCCTCGTCACTAATTCGCGGATCGTCTTCTGGTGCGCCAGAAACCAGAAACACCCAACCGATATACCAAACCACTCCCGAGGCTCCTAGAGAAAGAATGTGATTTGAATGGAAACTAATGGCAATTCTTGAAGAGTTTACCGCAAATATAGAACACACTGCGCCAACCGAGGAACGCTGCCAAATAGGCACAACTGGGCATGGCTACAACTGTTCCAACAAAACATCCAGAAAAGGCAAAAGTTGCCAGTCGGGCTCGTTCCAATGGAGGGGCCCATTTGGACCAAACCGTGTGGATGCATGGATATGTGACTCCCTGAAAACACATTTTGAGTAGAATTTCATCCGCACAACTGTGCGGATCTCCCCCATCTAGTACCTCAAAAACTCCTTCAAGTACTCTAACAGCGATTAGCAGATATACATTAACTTCAGTTAACCAGGGAGTGATAATGGTCAATACTGCGGTCACAATCACGCCAAGTCCAAATAAAGTCTTCCCTCCTATTCTGGAGGCCAAAATGCCTCCGATGAATTGAGTGGAAATGTAGCCGTAAAAAAATGAGCTTAGAATGTGTCCTTGCAGTTCGCTGCTCCAATCGAATTCTGGACCCTGAAAAATATGTGTTCTGTATCTGAAGATAACTGCAAAAAAACCGCGCTAGTTGAAGACGTACAAGATTGACAACAGTTCCATTTTCAGAGGAAACTGATCGGTTTTGCGTCATTGCGACCAGAGCTATGCTCAGATTTACTCGCAAAATATACACATTGAAGAAGCCGCAAAAAGCCATCGCTGCCACCACATAGCGCCGCTTTTTCCATATTTTCCAACTTGAAGAATTCGCTTCCCTATGGACAGTTCAACAGACTTTCCACTTTTAATTAATAAAACTACATACCTTGTTTCCGAAGAATCACTTTCATAACCGCACATGTTAACGAAACACTTCGCAAATACAACTAATCTGTTTTTTTCTTAGATCTCACAAGATACCAGACGAGATTGTCAAACTCAGGTTTATGGCATTGAAAAGTAGTTTATAAGCAAATGAATGAAGGTAGAAAATTCTAACGGAACGTTCACAATCAACGTTTTAATGGGTTTGGTAGATTATCAAGCTTGATGGAATCGATTGCTTTAATTTGCAGATTAAATACGGTTTTTCATAAAGTACCTGCGGTGCAACGGGAGAGAAACATCCGCTAATTATCCGTCAGATTTGTCAATATTTCCGCATAGATTTACCAACATTGTTTATTATTCAATTAGTGAATAAAAACCGACATTGAATCGCGCGTATTAAGTTACATCCTCCATACATCACTTGTGGTGGGAGTATAGCAAAATGCAATATTCACGAATAATGTGCGCTTCTTTAAGCGCAAAGTCGCTAGATATCAGGTTTTTTTAGTTTATTGCAACAGTTCAACTGGAGAAATTGTTTATTGAGCAAAAGAATTACTAGAAAGTACTAAACAAAGTAATCAAAGTTGTTAAGATAAAATTTGATTGCGAAACCATAAAGCGGAACAGTAATAACCCAAAACACCTGTGGAAAACAATTAAGACTAAAATAGGTAAACTACTGTGCAAAAAAACGATTCTATAGAATGTTTTTATAATCATAATAATGTAAAACTACAGAATAGAGCAGACACAGCAAGCTCTCCGAATGAGTATTTCTGCACGATAAGAAAAAAATTAAGTTAACAAATTGCTGAAAGGGTCGAAGTGGATTTAGAACTTCCTGAAAGTAACAAAGAATCACTTTTCTTTAGACCAATAGATGTGATAGAGATACATAGAATAATTTGTTCAATGAAAAAAAATCTCTTGGAGTAGATGAAATGACTGCTGTTACTTTACAAACTATAGGAGATTCCATTAATAAACCTTTGGAACACAATTTTATTGACAATAGACTATATTAATTTCTGGGAGAACATAATATAAGAGCAGAAAACAACTTAATTTTGTTAGGAATATAGGTACCTACCACTGAGCAAACCAAAAAATTTTGCAAAAAAAATTAGCAAAATATCGTGTGAGAGGAACTGCTCTTGAATTATTCCCTGGCTATCTCGTCGGTAGGAAGAAAAAAGTTTAAATTACGAATTAAATTATTATAATTATATGAGATATAATTATAATATACGTGAATGACCTACTGAGAAATATGCCGATGACACCATTGTCATATCAAGTGACGATGCGTGGGCTAAGGCTGAGGAAAGTATGAATGAATGTCTCAAAACTGTTGCAAATTGGCTAGCTGTAAGTAAAATATCTCTAAATGTAAATAAAACGGTCGAGATGACGGTGTGCCACAAACATTAATATAAGGTTAGACAATGAATTATTAAATAAAGTTGAATCTCATAAGCATCTGGGATTAATTTTTGATTATAATATGAGATGGGACCAACACCTTGAATATACGGGGTGTCAATTTGAAAACTTTCCACCCTTAATATCTCTCTTACAGTTCAAAATATGAAAAATCGGAAAGAGACGTCAATTTTATTTGTAAGGGGGACACTTGAAATTTATATTTTAGCCTTCCTGTTTCGACTCATCATGAGGGGTAGAATACAACGTTAGAATCTTAAATGGGAAGGGGGGTCAAGTGGCACATGGTTTTAAAAGACCTTCAATTCTCTATTCAGAGACATGACCCACCCCTCGCTACACCCATGGGTGGCACCGTTTCAAACTTTATTTGAAAATAATTATTTGTAAATAACATTTCAATAACCCTACCTAAATGACCTGATAAACATATTTCTGATATACCCACACTCCAACTTAGAACAAAACATATTGACCAAAGCAAGCATCTATAAATATGCAATAATTATAGGCGACTTTAATCTGAACAAAAACAAAACGAAACAGCTTAAAAGATTTCTACAAAATTCGGACTTTATAAAACAGCACACACAAGAAACTTAACAAACACCATCAACAACATAAACTTAACCAAAGAACTTGGATCCGACCACCTGGCTATTACGTTTAACATAGACTTACAACATACGCAACCTACCTCCAGTACACCTCCTATAGAGAAAAAGTTAAACCTAACAAAGACTGACATAGAAAAAGTGAAACAACATATACATGACTACATTCAATCGCAAGCACAGCCCATTTCAATAGAAACCATACAACAACAACTTTCACTAGCCATAGGAAAATTTAGCCGGGAAATAAAAAATGCTTTCTACCGACATACACTACCCAAATTCATACTGAGACTCATAAAACAAAAGAGAGAACTGTACAGACTATATACAAACACTCAAAATAACGACCTAAAAAAGACACTGAACCAACTCAACAGAAACATTAAAACCTTGATTGGACAATACAGACAAGGCAAATGGCTAGAAACATGTAAAGAAATACAAAAAGACAAAGGCAAAACATACTGGCGAAAAATTAAGAAACTAGCGCAATACAAAAAACTAACACTACTGACACAATTGACGAAAACGGAATAGAACGGCACACAGACAAAGAGAAAGCTGACGCGTTCGCCAGACACTATCAAAGGGCCTTCAGCATATCGACAAACCCTAATTTCGACAATGGCAACTGGAACTTGATCAACGACTGGTACTTGAACTATTTCAACAGCTCACCAAACTATACATACAAACTGATCACAGACACAGAGTACGATGAAGCCCTAGCGCATATCAAAAACACAGAACCGGGAAAAGATAAAATAAAGGCAAAACTCCTGAAAAGCCTAACTCAAGAAACACACAAACTGATCCTAACTGAATTGAACAACTGCATCAGAAATAACATAATCCCAAAAACATAGAAAAACGGCTTAATAATCCCTATACCCAAAAATGGACTGGACAATACACAACCGAGCAATTACAGACCAATTACACTGCTCCAGTACTTATCAAGGTTTTTGTGTACATAATAAGGCAGCGACTGGGAAAACTGGTCGGAAAGTACATACCATCCTATCAGTTCGGATTCAAACATCAGCTCTCGACTATTCACCCACTCTTCACTCTGACTAACAATATACAAACTACCCACCTAACTGACAGAAAGACAGCTTGCCTGTTTATGGACATTAACAAAGCTTTTGATAGTGTCTGGCATAGAGGCTTACTATACAAACTATACAAACTATACACATCAACATATCTACTACAGACCATAAAGAACTTTCTAGAAAACAGACAACTACAAGTACGAATTGACAAAACACTGTCATTTTCTTTTTCCCCTGAACAAGGGTTCCCTCAAGGATCCCCGCTCTCACCGTTTCTCTACAATATATACTGCCATGACATATACAACTACAACTTACCAGACAAAAATCAAATCGACAGATCGGCATACATATTACAATACGCAGACGACACGGCACTTATTGTACATGACAAAACTACTGAGAGAGCAGCTCAAAGACTCCAAACACTAACAAACAACACAATGACATGGTTTTATAAATGGAGACTAACACCAAATGCGTCAAAAAACCAACTTCTGCTCACAAACCACAGACTCAACGCTGACCCCCCTACAATAATTTCAGACGGCCAAACGACACAACCAAAAAATGACGTAAAATACCTTGGAATCACAATTGACCACAAACTTAAATTCACTAAACACATACGAAACATCAGGGCAGAAACAATAAAGAGAACAAAACACTTCCGATCACTAACCAACAAAGACAGAGGAATTAGCGCAAACACCGCCACCAAAATATATAAAGCTATTTGTAGACCCTTGCTAGATTATGGACATATACTCATGTCCAACGGAACAGCAAGGACTAAACGTTACATACAAACAACAGAACAAATTGCACTAAGACTAATAACACGAATAAGACACCCCCAAAACCCACTACACAACCCCTCCACCCAAATACTATACGAACGCACAAACATGACAAAGATTTCGGAAAGACTCATACACCTACAGACAAAATGGACAAACAACCCCTACAACCGGACCATACTGAATCCCCTTTGTCTTACAAGACCAACCAGACAATCCCGCTTCCGTTTCCCTACATCAACGCTACTCGAACACTTACAAACGCAACTGACTACTGGACAATAAAATAATTTTTTCTTGTCATTAGAATTGGAAAGTTTATTTAATAAGATTATTAACCTAGAATAAGAGAATTTTCATCTGTGTTTTTTTATTTAGACTAACACTACATGTATTAAACAAGGACAGAAAGACCGATAGGTCGATAGTCTTTTTTTAGAAATAAAGATGTTTACTACTACTACATTTCATTAATTCAATTAAATTCTTCATAAAATTTGTGTTCATTCGATGTCATTTCGCTGAAATTGCACAAAAGCCTTTAAATTCTATCAAGAAATTCTAAAAATACATTGTTTTTTTAACCAAAAAACATGGTCAGAAAATTTAAAAGATGTTGCCAAAATAAGAAGATTATTGTTAATTCGCTTTAGCTTCTTGGGCTGTTCAGCGATACTTTTTACTAAGTGCATAAAGTGTGAGAATGGTTTATTCTCTTGAAGGAGCTAATGAATGAAGGAGCTCAAAATGAGGCTTTGGGATTTTGCTGCAGAGCGCGCCAACTACTTGCGGACAGTGGCAGAACAGAAAGGAATATCTCAGGAGACTAAGAAAAGCACTAAAAATGCGGAAACTCCATCGTCAAGTCAACGCCATCCCCAATATTTTGCCAAATATCTGTTTCAGCGATGAATGTTCATTTTTTCTAAATGGAAATGTTAACAAACAAAATTGTCGATATTGGAGTGACGAAAACCCGCATATTTTTCGAGAAAGACATACACAATATTCTCAAAAAGTTACTGTTTGGGCTGGTATTCTTGGAAATGCCATTATTCTTCTTCAAGTAGCACTACAACCCTATGTGGGTCTTGGCTGCAAGCACAATTTAGCTCCATCGACTTCTATCTAGCATTGTTTCCTGTTCATTTTCAATGACCATCTTTCGCATATCCGATAGAACATTGTCCCCCCATCTCATTTTAGGTCTTCCTGGTGGTCTTCTGCTCGTCAGTGCTTCCTGCCATGCTATTTTTAGCATTCTGTCATCCAGTGCTCTGTATATGTGTCCTGTCCATCTCAGTCTGGGTGATTTTGCTTCTCTCACAGTACTTCCCGGGTACAATTATGATTTTGTCCTGAACTAGGACCCTGGGTTGCTCCATATATTTTTCTAAGTATTTTTCGCTCGAATCGTCGCAGGACGTTTTCGTTTGCTTTGGTTAGGGTCCACGCTTCGCATCCGTACATGACTACCGGTCTTATAGTGGCATGGTACAATATTAGTTTTGAGGATCGCGTCATTATTTTCGATTGGAACAGTTCTCTTAGCGCATAATAGCATCTATTACCGCTCTGTATGCGACCCTTCATTTCTTTATTCATGTTGTTGTCTGCTGTGAAGACTACGCCGAGGTATTTGATTTCTGAGACCCGTTCAAAATTGTAGGTGTCAATGGTTATATTTTGCCTTAGTCGATCTCTTCCCTGTCTCGGGGAATTAAACATGTATTTTCTTTTGTCTTCATCAATACGTAATCCTACTGTGTCTGCCTCCTTTCAAAATGAAGACACTCTTCAGGCCGCTCTACCTCGTCGTCACTAGCGACAACGCCACCCTCCGAAAGCTGAACGCCAAGTCCAAGGTGGTGTGCAGTGTTAGGGTTTCGTGGGAAACCCGCAAAAACCGGAAGACCCTGACACAGTGTCGTCGATGCCAGGGCTGGGTCCATGTCTCCGGGAACTGCCACCGGGACTTTAAATGCTCCCGATGCGCCGGGGGGCATGAAATCACCGCCTGCCCCGTTGGAGCTATATTAAAGTGCGCTAACTGCGGTGGGCCGCATAGTAGCTTTGACAATGCCTGCCCAGTCTACCTGTTGAAACAGGCGCAAGTCTGGCAACTTCTAGCCAGCTACGTTCGCGACAATGGCCTACTAGTTATCTCCACTTCATCTCCAACGCATTATCCAAACAAAGTGGAATGAACCCATCTTTCCTTGACTTCGGAATAGCCAAAGGACTCGTCAATCTCACGGAGATGGTGGTTATAGACGTCCGTTGACATTAGGGATTTAAAACGCACTCAAACTAACGACTTTCGATATTCATACGAAAATTTCGATTTTCGCGAATATCGGAAACGACTACAAGACCTGACGTGTATTCCGGGCCAGATCGATACTGTCGAAGCTCTGGAGCATGCGGTAAAAGGTCTGACCAGGAAAATACATCGGACACAGCAAACTTTGGCCAAAAAAGTTCCGAACCAACCTTCCAACCGTTCCAACCTTCCTGAGGAAATCTTGAACCTTATTAAAGCGAAAAATAGAATCAGGAAGCGTTGGCAGCGATTCAGGCAATCTGCCGATCGTATAAGGGCAGCAGAACTTGCCCGAGACATCCAGAGCGAAATTTCCGCATACAGGAATTTTACCTGGTAGGAAAAATTGCGAAACTTATCTCCCCGTGACAATTCTTTGTGGAAACTGTCGAGAAGTCTACGAAAAGACTCCGCTCTTGAAAAAGAGGGGCGGAGTTACATTACACCAGCGACAAATGCGAGCTGCTCGCCGACTTTGTGGCAGAAGTACACAAAGTCCAACCAGCCCTTCAGGATAACGAAATGGAAACACGGACCGCGGTTTTCGTAGAACGGAATTATCCTATACCACCCTCGATTTTGCATTCCTATATAACAACCCCGTCGGAGATACAATCGTGTCTTCAGCGCCTCCCTAGCCGAAAAGCCCCCGGGCCAGACGGCATCCCTTATTTACTCCTCAAAAACTTACCGCGGAAAACTATTGTGCTAATAGTACAAATAGTCAACGCAGTCCTTAAATTGCAGCACTTCCCACAGGACTGGAAAAACGCTGTAATAATTCCTATCTTAAAGCCGGGCAAAACCCGACTGATCCCGCCTCTTATAGGCCAATTTACCTCCTAAACTCCCTCGGCAAATTAACCGAGAAGGTTATCCTATCGGGACCAGACAGCAGCCGAGCTTCGAAGGTTAATCCCGGATGAGCAGTTTGGCTTTCGAGCAAGACATAACACAACGCTGCAGACTGCTAGGATCGCAACGGATGCCTATGCAGCATTTCATAAGCTTCAAAGTACAGTAATGCTGCTTCTCGATATGGAAAGGGCCTTTGACACAGTTTGGCACACAAGCCTGCAGTACAAGTTGTTTGCCGTACATTCACTGCCACTCTACCTAGTTTCCCTTATAGCGTCTTACCTAAAAAACCGTACCATCCAGGTGAAAGTGGAGAATTCCACTTCTGCCAAAAGACGCATCGCTGCAGGAGTCCCACAAGGTACAGTGATTTCGCCGTTGCTGTATACATTGTATAGAGCAGACATTCCAAAACTTCCCACTACAAAAACAGCACAATACGCGGATGATACGGCTATTTACACATCGTCTTTCTATGCTCAGGCTGTGAAATCTCGCATTGCACATCATAAGAGTTTATTAACGCCGTATTTCGACAAATAGAAACTTAAAGTGAATCCCAACAAGACTGAACTTATTATCTTTTCACGCAAATTTACTAATAAAATCCTATCGCCACTCATGGTCCAAAATACTCCAATCAAGCCAGTAATAGAGGTGAAATACCTAGGATTCAAACTAGACGCCCGACTTTCAACAAGCACGTTGACTATGCTGTACAAAAGACTTTCATGGCCCGAAGAAAGTTGTACTCTCTTCTGGCGTCAAATTCATTTCTGTTACCTCCAAACAAACTTCTGCTCTACACCTCCACCATAAGGCCGATACTGACCTACGGCTCCCCTATCTGGCACTCTGTCTGTGATTCCACGAGACGACGTATTCAAAGACCCAAAATAGGTTCCTGAGAGGCGTCCTATCGGCTGACAGATACACCAGAATAACCGAAATGCACGAAGCTACAGGGATGGATTATATAGCCGACTATAGAGATACCATTGCTGAAAATTTTTATCCTAGCGGAGTGCAAGGCTCAGTCCTTACGCGAAATATCACCCAAGTTAGAGCAAACGATCGCCCAACCCATGGTCCCCTGTATAAGCGACTTCCCATATTTTATGAGGATTTTGTCCCTGACAGTACGTGACGACAAACAAGCATTGCCTGCCAAATGCAGACAGTCGTTTCTAGCAGGCTGGAAACGCACAAATCCAACATAACGTGACTTGACGGGTTCGTCCTGCCTCGTTCTGGTTGGTGTTGGCTGGTCCTTGCACCGATCGGGGCGGGGGCGGATGGATTTGGTCATCTCGTTGAAACTGCCGGCCGTTAACGCCACAGCTGACAGTATCAAACTTAAAGGTCGAAGCAAAAGGGGTTTTTGGCTTCCCTTCAGGAAGACCTTTTTCCTTAATGAATGCCCTCGAATTAAACCAAAACCGCTACTTCAAGACTATCTGCTGACGTTGTCGTGCGTATGGCTAGCTCGGGAATGTCCATGTTAGGGCACTGCCCAGGTAATGGACGACTTAGCGCGCCTATTTAGATCATGGGCAAAGAGCAACCGGCCGAACATCTGGCCAGGCATGGGAGTTGACTTATGTTTTTAACTTTGTTTATGAGTTTACTAATGTGAATGTTTAATAAATTTTTATCTATCTATCTATCTGTATACCCGATGATCCAATTGGTTCCCGTTCCTAGATATCAAGATATCCAGGAAAATCAAATGTTGGTTTTGTTCAACTTCCATGGTAAATTGTATCTCTGGATGTTGTTTTTTCAGGTGGTCGAGAAACTTGTCCAGGTTATCGCGTCCATGTCTTCATATCACGAATGTGTCATCGACATATCAATACCAGATAGTCGGCTTAAAGGGTGTGGTTCTCAAAGCTGTTTCCTCGAATTTCTCTATGAAAAAAATTGCTACAACCGGGCTGAATGGGCTGCCCTTGGCTTTTGTTCTCCTTCCTTTTGTTCGTAGAAGTCTCCATTCCACAGGAAGTAGGTGCCTTTTAGACAAGCTTTGAAGAGATTTGCGGTACTCTCCTCAAATAGCTCTGACACTAGTTCTATGGATTCGTCCACACGACATCGAAACTGACTCATTTAGAGTCTCTGATATAGGTGTCTGTGGATCCTATATGTGGCTGCAGAAGAGAGGCTAGATATTTTGCCACATCGTATGTTGGAAATCCCGGAGCACTAAGAATCGGTCTAAGTGGGACTCCTTCCTTGTGAATTTTAGGTAATCCATACAAACGTGGTGGAAGGGGTTCTGACTTAATGATCTTCTTCATGGAGGACTCGTTTAATGACGACATTTTTATAAGGCGGTTGATGTTCCTGAGCTTGACCTGAGTCGGGTCCTTCTTGAGCTTTGTGTAGGTAGCTGGGTCCAGTAGGTCTTGGATCTTCTGCTCATATTCCTCTCTGTTCGTAATGACAGTAGCATTGCCTTTGTCAGCTAGCAGGACAACGATGTTTGTGTTTCTTCTTATTTCTTTGAGAGTTTGTTGTTGTTCTCCCCTTAGGTTGCTTGGCGATGGTTTTGGTCTCCGTAGGACTGCTAGCAAAGTTTTCTCCCTTGGCCAAGACAGATTGCTCTTCAGGTGTTAAAGTATGAGTTAAGCCTCTGGGTGGCTCTGTCTAGTTCTGTTTGCATCCTGTTGTAAGAGATGGCGTCGACCTTATTCCAGTGAGATTGGCAAAGACCATTTTCCAGTTTGTTGTTTAAAAATGCTTAGCAGTTTGTTGTCCGTTACAAGAAGAAGAATCTACTACACTGGAGCATAAAAACAAACAACAGAATGCGTCGACGCCGATGACATAGGCCACGGACTGCGCCCAAGGAACCGCATCGGTACAGTGTGAGCTCTCAAGCAAACCACCTCTGAAAATGCAAGCCACTCGTGCTTGCGAAACGCCAGGAAGAAATTATAGTTTACGACGGACTGAAAACCCGAAAAACTCACCAGTTTCAAGGAATGGCCTCGAAAGCCTAACACTATGTATAGTAATAACTTGCTTAATTTAGATATAAAAGTTCCATATAAAAAGTGTTTTTAAACCATAGCAAACACTTTGTCTTAATACATATTTTAATTTTATTTGCTATTTATCCTAGTCAAAACCTTAAGGTCAAGATCGTCCACTTTGTCCTCCAAGTCCCAATCTTGTCGCTTTCCACTGGCGAAAAGGACAAAAAATATGGCTCCAAAGAAATACAATCCTGCGGTTATATAGAAAATTATCCTCCATTGTTCCACCGTCTAAAGACAAGACACAGAGAACTAAATATTAGTTTCTCAATACGTGAAATCAGTAAAGAAAGAAAAAGCCTTTTGGGAGGAAAATTTGGAACAACTAGACGCACAAGAGAAAAATCACTTGGACTGGAAATCTGGACGCAAGGAATAGAGGAATATTAAGGATCAGCTGTGAATTAGTGTGAATCCTTCGCATGTCGATGTTGAATTTGAAAAATTGCCAGAAGAACCACTTTAGAGAAAGTTTTGACTAAAAATGCAATTTATCCAGAACAATGCCTGATGATGACCATGAAGGAAAACTTACACAATTTCTAATACATTTATTCCCAACTTAACGCAGCACACATTCGCTTGTTTGCTCTTCCAGAAACAATTTCTTTCTGCATGTTTCTCGGTCTTTAACTCTTTTAAATTAAAATTAAAAACGAATCTGGAAGATAATAAAACTATCGACCAATTCAGCTTTCATTATAAACAAGCTGAATCAAGCTCTCGAGAGTAAACGCTACTAATCAGCAGCATTTTTGGACATATCAAAAGCTTTTAATAAGATGAGGTTCAAGATACTTCTTCGGAGACCGAAAGAAACTACTTTCCCTCATCCATTTTACCTAATACTTAAATCCGATATCCATAACAAACATTTGGCAGGAAAAGAAAACAGCAAGTACTCAAAATTCCCCACAAATGGAACTTGAGAACCCAAGGAACCTGAACAGCATTCGTTATAAAAATTGCGATTCAAAGCTAACAAAACAAAGATAAACCCAACTTTCACTAAAAGAAAAGAAACATCATCAGAAAGACTGAGCTTCACTAAGAAGACTAAAAGGGACTTATAATTAGTAAAATTTTCTCGGTTGTGAGCGGGAAATACAGGAAGAAATGACTCTGGAAAACCAGAACATCATTATTATAAAGCCAATATGAACCTATGGTTCCAAGCAAAGAACTAAGGTGCATTGTTAACGATCGGGTCAAAGTACTAACTCTGGTTATGTAGAAGAACATGAAAAATTAACTGTGAAGAACGTAATAAAATTATCCATATTTAGTTGTTACAGAAGAACTTGTTTCATCCTAATCTACAGATAGACAATTTTCCATCACAGCGGACACCTGAGAAGCTGAGGAAGTTTAAACCCTCAGATCAGTAGTAGGTAGATGAGTAAATACGTAAGTATCAAGGTAGGATTATCAGGATGTGTGTAGACCCGATCTACACACGCTGCATACATCAAAGGAGCTAAATGCTTTAATAAAAATCCGTTGACTCTTGAAAACAGTTCAAATAGGAATTTTGAGGAAGTTTAGGAACAGTCTAACATTTTCGTTAAAAATACCCTTACCAGTCATTGCAACAAACAGGATAAAGCCGATTAAATAATGCAAACAAACCACACATAAAATTTAGTAAACAAAAAACTATAAACTTACCGGATTATCCGTTGATATAACATATCCAGCAATAATCGGACTCATGATGCCAGGCACTGTTCCCCAGGTATTGGCAATTCCAAACACCAAGCCCGAGTGAAGAGGAGCAATATCCAGAGCGTTCACTCTACAGTTAATAAACTTGTCTTACCGACTTACCTTAAATGTTAAAGCATTCTCTTACCCCACGGTTGCAATAGCGAAAGCCCCCAAACCCACAGCCATTGCAAGACAGAAGACAGTTCCGGCCGCCTGTCCCCAAAAGGCTGCGCCTAACATAAATCCAGTCTGCGAAAAAAAATCCGATACACATGAATGTCTTCCTGGTTTTGGTCAGTGTTAGCCATTTTTTCGCGATAATTCGATCGGCCAATTGACCGCACACATGCATCATAAGAGATATGGAAACATAGGGCAGCGCCGAAACCAGTCCAGACTTTGAAATGTCGAACTGAAATACATCTGAAATATTTCTTAATCAGCAATCACAAATAGCCTTTGCTGATTTTAGTCCACCTTTGAAATACTTGGGCAGTAGAGTTAGTAACGTGTAAAATCCCCAGGTTTCACAAAACAGGGCCACATTCAACGACCAAACAGCCCCAGAAGTGAACAAAGCCTTCCATTGAACTTTGTGCGCTTTGGAAACTTGCGAGGCTCTTAGCGAATCTTCGATGTAATCACGCTCTTCAGGCGATATCTTAGGGTCTGTTTGAGGAGATTCAGATGTCGCGTACACCCAGGCAGCAAACCACAGTAAACCTACAGAACCTATGGAAGAAAAATTCCTCATCAGCGCCTAGGGAGATAAGGGGAACCAATTGGGGTTACCGGAGAACCAAAAAATACTCCTCCAGCCGGCAATTTCTCCTAGATAGGCGAAAAACATCAGAGCAAACACTGCTCCTAAGTAACTTCCAGACATTGCTTGCGTCGTCGATCTGCTACGCTCAGAAGGAGGAATCCACTTTACCCAAAGCACATACAAGCTTGAGTAAGTTACGCCCTGAAAAAAAATGTAATGAAACAGAGGCAATAATGTGTTTTTTATGATCGTATAAATAAGACCACTTTTACCACAGAATGTGGTAATAATATGCTATAATAAGCAAAACAAAATTATCCAAGAATTCTGGCAATATGTTTTTTGAGAGCCAAAATCACTGCCCAAATGAACTGATTCCAGGCAAGATTGAATTTCATTCTTCTGCGTCTTTCGGGATAAGAGAAATTTATTTTTCAACGGCCAAAACCAGTCTACATGTCCAGACTGAGGTCCAGACTACTGTCCAGTTTTGAGGTTACTCCTTCTCGTAACAAATGTCTCTTGGAAAAAATGTGGATTGTGACAGGATCTAAGTAAAAGCGTCTTCGGAATGTATTCCGGAACTTTGGACGGTGGTGTCTACACTAAACTCATTAAGAGGCAATTTTTCAAAACCTGGACGAGATTTCAACTTTCGGCTGGTAGTTGCCTTTAAAGGAACCTTTACTTTAATTATGGTGCTAATTTGAGTAGAATCTAGTTCTAAGGTTCTTCGGAATGAATCCCGAAACGTTGAGCAATTTTTTACTTTGCGCTGTTTTCGCGGTACATTCTTGACAAAAAAGTAATTTCTCAGGAACCAGATGAGATATCAGCACAAGGCCTCTGGTAGCCTTTAAAGGAAGCTTTACTTTAATTATGGCCCAAACTTGAGCATAATCTAGAAAAAAGGTTCTCCGGAATGAAGTCCGCTATTTTGGGCAGTTTTTTTGTGCCCTATTTTCGCAGTACATTCTTGAAAAGGTAATTTCTCAGGAACCAGATAAAATATCCACCTAAGGCCTCTAGTAGTCTTCGCTTTAATTATGATGCGAACTTGAGTCCAATCTAGTGAAAAGTTTCTTCGCGATGAAGTCCGAGACTGGCGGGTTTTTACATTGCATGGTTTTTGCAGTATATTCTTCAATAGGTCATTTCTCAAGAACTGGATGAGATAGCAGCTTGTGGCGGTCAGCGGGCTTTAAACCAAGTTTCACTTTAAATATGGTGTAAACTTCCGTAGAATCTAGTAAATTGAGTAAGTTTCGTGGTACATTTTTCAAAAGGCTATTTCTCAAGATCCAGTTGAGATATGAAGTTGCTGCTTCTATCAGCCCTTAAAGGAAGCTTGTCGGTAATCACGATGCAAACGTTGGAAGAATTTAGTAAAAAGTTTCTGGGGAATGAGAACCAGAACTTTGGGCGGTATTTTACTTTGCGCAGTTTTCGCAGGAAATTTTTCAAGAGGCCATTTCTCAAGAATCAGTTAAGGCTCTAGCTTGTCACTTCTCGCGGCCTCTAAAGAAAGCCTTAGTTTAATTATTATATGAATTAGGACAGCATGTACCAAAATATTTCGTCGGAATGCATTCCGGAACTTTGGATTAGTGTTCTACTTTGTGCTGTTTTTGAAGTACCTTCTTCAACGGGCTATTTCTCAAGAACGAGTTGAGATATTAGATTGCTGATTTTAGCTGCCCTTAAGGAAAGCATTAGTTTAATTATGGTGTAAACTTGGACAGAATCCAGAAAAACATTTCTTCGCAATTAATTCAGGCACTTTGTGCAGATTTTTACTTTGCTCGGTTTTTGCAGTATATTTTTCAGGAGACCATTTCTCAAGAACTAGTTGGCATATTAGCGTGGTACTTCTAGCATCTCCTAAAGAAAAGCTTGCGTTAATTTTTGTGTGAATTTGGGCAAAATTTAGGAAAAGTTTTTTCGGAGTGAATTCTGGAACTTTTAGCAGTTTTCTACTTGCGCGGTTTTTGCAGTACATTCTTCGAGCGACCATTTCTCCAGTACCAGTTAAGAGATCAGCTTGCGGGTGATAGTAGAATTTAAAGGAATCTTTACTTTAATTATGCTGCAGACTAGGGCAGAATCTAGTGAAATGTAACTTCGGAATGAATCCCGGAACTTTTGGCAATTATTTACTTAGTGCAGTTTTCGCAGGACATTTTTAAAGAGGCCATTTCTCAAGAACCAGTTGAGATGTTAGCTTCTCACTTCCAGTTGTCTCTAAATAAAGCTTTACTTTAATTATTGTGTGAAATTGGGCAAAATATGGCAAAAAGTTCCTTCGGAATGAATGGCGGAACTGTAGGCAGTTTTCTGCTTTGCGCGATTTTTGCAGTACATTTTTCAAGCGGCCGTTTCTCAAGTAGGAGTTGAGATAACAACTTTCCGCTGGTAGCGTCCTTTAAAGCAAGCTTTACTTTAATTATGGTGCGAAATTCAGCAGAATGTAGCAAAAAGTTGACTCGAAATGATTTCCGGAACTTTGGGCAGTATTTTACTTTGTGCGATTTTCCAATGACATTTTTCAAGAACAACTTGAGATATTACCTTGACGCTTCTAGCGGCCTCTAAAGGAACCTTCACTTTAATTATCTTATGAATTTGGGTCGAATCTAGAAAAAAAATTTTTCGGCATAAATTCCGGAAATTTGGGTTATTTTTTTACTTTGTGGCGGATTTTGCTGTACATTATTCAACGGGCAATTTCACAAAAACTAGTTGAGATATTATATTGCGGCTTCTGGCATTCTTTAAACAAAGCTTTATTATAATTATGGTGTAATCTTGGGCACACTCTAGTGAAACGTTTCTTCGGAATGAATTCAGGAACTTCGGGTACATTTTTACATAGCGCGGTAAGCGCATTTCTCAAGAACCAGATGAGATTTCAGCTTGCGGCACCTCTATTTAAAACAAGCGTCATTTTATTAATTGCGATTTTTGCAGAACATTCTTCAAGATGCCGTTTTTCAAGAACCAGATGATATATGAACTTACGGCTTCTAGCAGCCTTTAAAGGAAGAGTCATTGAGAGCCAAGCCCTTTCTGAAGAACCGCAATAGAAACTAGCTTGCTGATTGAGAAATAATAATCTTGAAATGTCGCTTTTAGTGTTTGGAGGGGAGCACTTACCTCAAACACTCCCATGAGTATCCTGGCTACTAACAACGCATAAACGCTCAGTTCAGCCAGCCATGGGCTTATAAGAGTAACAAGAGCAGTAACAGCAATGCCCCCACCGAAAACCAGCTTTCCTCCGATTTTATTACCAATTAGACCTCCGAGTAATTGCGTCGTGATGTAACCGTAAAAGAAGGAACTCAATATGTAGCCCTGGATAACGTTGTCCCAATCAAATTCTGGACCCTGGAATGTTCAAGAGATTGTGCCTAAGATTATTGAGTTTTTTTTACTTACTATATTAACTACGGTTCCATTGTCTAAAGTTGTGTAACGGCTTTGGGTCATAATGACAATCCCGATGCTCATGTTGGTGCGAAGAAGGTAAATGTTAAAGTAACCGCAAAACACCAACATTGTTAGCACGTACCTTCTTTGTGTCCATATTTTCCATGTGGAGGCAGGTTTTCTAACAGAAGGAAAAAATTAAACCAGCAATCAACCAAAATCTAAATAAATCTGCTTACTTATCCTGATCAGTTTTGCCACTTTCCATAATAGAAAAGCTTAGAAGTTTATATAATGGAACACATACACATAAGTTAACCGCTAAGTACTCAAAATCGGAAATAATATTGTCTGATTCGTCGTATAAGTCTTAGGGTTATCTTTTCCCACCGTCTGCGTTTTAATCGCAGACTTAACTTTTATGGCTGGTTTTAATGTAAAACTGTGATTTCACTGCGATATCAATTTTGCTCATATAAAATGATTAGATAAATATATAATTCAAAGAGTAAATTGAATAATATTTTTAAAACAGATTTAATGAGTTGACAAAGGTCATTTTGCTCACGAGGTATATTTTATGGCAGCGCAAGCAAGACTTTAATAAAACCGCTCCATACAGGCTGATTCACAACCTTATGGACGCAGAGCAGGGCATGTAGAGGACCTCAAAAAAGTCAAAACTCATACTCATTCCAAAATACTCATTCCATAGTAAAAGAAAAGTAAATAGAAAATACTCATTCCAAAGTAAAATCTGGAGAAGAGGATACAACCCTGACCTGTGCTTTGCCAGTGAAGGATTGGCTGGTCTGTGTGTCAAAAGAGTCTACGATCCCATGCGACAAACCCAACAGCGACCGGTTGGTCTTGAAGTTTATGCTGCCGTAACAGCACCAACCATTTCCTTCAGAAGCAGATTTAAATTCAAAAAAGCAAATTGGTCAGAATTCGCCAAAATGCTAGAACCGAAACCGGAAAACTACGAACAGTTTACCGAGATACTTAAAGAATTCTCTAGAAATACCATACCGAGAGGATGTAGAACACAATACATAGCAGGTCTGTCTGAAACACTAAGGATATCTTGAGTAAATATACTAGGCTGTATGAACGTGACCCATTCAGCGAGGATACGATAAACTGTGGTATAGCACTGGTCCAGCAGCTCAAGATAACAAAACTGCAAAGAGATCACGCAATAGAAACCAATAGCTTGGAGGTACCTTTTACCGTCAAAGAGTTTAATAATGCCGTCAACACAATGAAAAATGGGAGGGCCGCTGGAGTGGACGACATATGTACGGAACAAATAAAGCACTTTAGTCCTGTAACGAAAAACTGGTTGCTAACCCTCTTTAACCCTCTTTAACAACTACGTTTCGGACCTTAAAATTCCAAAGCTTTGGAGAAAATCCAAAGTGATTTCTCTGCTTAAACCAGGAAAGGACCCGGAAACTGCCAACAGCTATCGACCAATTTCCCTTCTATGCCATCTTTTTAAGGTTTATGAACGTCTGATCTTAAATCGTGTGGGAAAAACCATAGAGCCTAAACCCATACTGCAACAAGCCGGCTTTCGACCTGGGAAATCATGTACCGGCCAAGTCCTTGCACTAATGGAACATATAGAAAAGGGCTTCGAAGAAAAACTTTTCACGGGCGTTGCATTCGTTGACCGCGGCGTATGATACCGTAAACCAAAGAAAACTTTTAACAAAAATGTATAACATCACCAAAGACTACAAACTCACACAAGTAGCCTCATCTCTACTACAAACCCGACACTTCTATGTAGTTCTGAATGGTAAGAAAAGCAGGTGGAGAGATCAAAGAAATGGCCTTCCGCATGGGAGTGTTCTTTAATATTTATACCAACGACCAGCCACTCGAGAAAGACTCAAAAAGTTTTGTGTTCGCTGACGACTCAGGTGGCAGGGTAGCGAGCTGGAACACACGGAATTCCCAAAATACCTAAGTGTTGCATTAGACCGGACGCTTACCTATAAACAGCACTGCATTGAGACGAGGCAAAAGACAATGCCCTCAAAAAACTCGCCTCCAGCAAGTGGGGTTCTCGACCTTCAGTGCAAAGTTCAAAGAACGGCAGAGGCTTGATGTGTTTCCACTGCAGAATACGCCTGTCCAGTATGGAGTAGATCTAGCCATGCCAAAAAGGTCGACATAGCCCTCAATGAGACATGCCGAATAACCACCGGGTGCATGAAAGCAACACCTTTACCAGCACTCTACAGAGCAGCACACACAACACACGGAACATGTGTGACACTGGGAAAGCTGAAATCACGCGGGAACTTTCTTAAGATGGTTGGTGAAGAACCCCTTGAAAACTACCCATTACGCCACAAAAAACCTGGAGGGGTAGATCTGGACTGGTAAACGTGGCAAACATTAAATAGAATCAGAACTAGAGTTGCAGCCGTGAAAACCAACAAGATTAGATGTAACCAAATAGACCATCAGGACGCTTTATGTGACATGGCGCATTTCCCAAGCGGCAGAAACTGTCCCAACACTTGCTCTTTAAATGATTTATGGAATGCTGACCGGAACGCCATTGACGTCGCCCAATACTGGGCGCAGAGATTATCAGTTGTTGTTTTGGACCCGAAAAGGTAAAGCATTTCAAATTTCAAAAAAGTTGAGATAGAAGAGATATATATTTTTTTAAAACATGCTCTTTTGAACTCTTGCGGTGCTGGAATCAATTAAATAAATAAATAAATCCTCATTCATGGCTGACAATAAGATAAGAAGCGGAAAGTGAGTTTACTATGGGGAAACACAAATAGTACTGTTTGTAAATTCGCCAATTTCATCAAGCAAAAACTGCTGATTTGGGGCATAAGTAATGAATTTAACGTAGAGGAAACTTCGCTCGTTAGAGCTTTACAAAACAACCATTTCCTATCTTTAATGATTCTTAAAGAAAAAAGTCTACGAGTGTTAAATCCGGAAGTTTTACTGGCCATTCCGTTCAAACAGAGCTCTGGAAAGTTGATTTTGAGAACATGTTCTCTGTGCCTGGATATATACATGACTTTAGTAATATTTTTCAAGGTATCGAGTTGAAAATTGGTAAACAACTACACTTAGTAAAAGCTTTCAAATCGGATAAAGATTTTGCCCTCATGACAAAGTTTATGAACTGTGTTCATCATCATCATCATCAAGCGACCAAACGCGTCCACGGTTGGGCATAGGTCTCCCATAGCTTTCTCCATCCTGGCCGATCCTGTGCTGCCTCTATCCAGTTGGTCTTTATCCTTTTGATGTCGTCGGTCCATCTGGTTGGTGGATCTTCTGCTTCTGTATGCGTCTTGGCGCGGTCTCCACTCAAGTATCCTCTTTGTCGAGAGATTGTCCGCAGTCCCAGTTCCATCTTAAGGTTTTACGGTTATACGGGTAACCGCGTCTCGTTCACCCTTGATTTTGCAGTATATTTATTTTGGTGTCCAAGCTCACTGCATTTTTATCGCTATTAGTGTCGCGTAGAAGTCTTCTACAACCTTTAATATTTCCATTTTATTTGTTGTTGTTTGGCCACTCTGTTTTGCTAGCTTGCAGACGTTTTTTCTGCCTTCGGAGAATGGCTTCCGTAGTGATTTCATGCCCTTATTTTGCTCAAGTACCTTTAAGATTTCATTTGTGTTATATGTTCTTGTGTCCCTTCGCACTGCCTTGGATATTTCTCTATTTAGGCGTCTTAATTCTGTTGCGTTTGTTGTATGTTTGTCAGATTTCCTCTCCTTTCCATTAGTTGTTTAGTGCTTGTACTGAGTTTTTCTTTTCGTTCGGTGCTTTGTGTTTGGCATTCTTTTGCTGCGGTTTTTATGGAATTGGTAATAAGCGGGTTCAGGTCCTCCACATTCGGGTCTAAAACACTTTCATATGTGCTAGCTGTCATTCCATTCTATGTTGATACTGGGTTTCGTCTCCGCGTCAAAGCGGTCTCCATTTGCTGGATGTTGGTTGCTTAATGAGCTTTCGCCGCTCGTTCTGGATATTAATTGAAATTTTGCATCGGACCAGCTTGTGGTCGCTGCCTATTGAGAACTTATTCAGCACAGTTCCATCTCGCACTATTTCCTTTCTGTTAGATATGATGAAGTCGATTTCATTTTTTGTAGAGCCGTCGGGGGTGGCTCAGGTCCATTTTCGCTGTGGTGTTTTGCGATAGAAGCTGTTCATTGTAAATGAGTTATGTTGCAGAAGAAATTCAAGAAGCGTTTGACCTCTCTCATTCCTCACTCCAAATCTGCGCGTTCCCACGAGCTCTATTCCTGATACTGTGGATCTTGGTGACGTTTTGTATATGCTCTTTGTGTACTAGGAACCCGACTCCTCCTTCGTTTATGTGTTGGCCTCCTCTCTAGTGAAGCAGGTGGCCTGAGTGAAGTGTTAGTTGTTTCTCATCTGTTCTTTTATGTTCGCTTATGCCTAGTATACCCCATTTGATATGGAAGAGTTCTCCCTTGAGTTCTTGTGGTTTCTCGGTTTTGATAACGTTCTGGTATTTTGAGTAGCGATAGTCAGTTTTCGGGTTTGGTTGCCTATCCTATACCGGAGATTCTTCGCACCCTCTGCTCGCTTCCTTGTCCTTCCGCTACCTTGGTCGGGGGTGCTGACGCGAGCTGCCGGGGACTGAGGGCCGTGTGTTCTGATGTTCTAGCATTAGCGGGGGTTTTAGCCATTTGCCCCACCACGCTGGCCAGTGCTGGTTGGTAGAGTTGATCATTAATTTCCTTAGTTCTCTGTTTTAATGGTTATACCGCCATGACTCGATTGTCAGAACCTCTTTGGTTTTCTAGCAGGGGGCACCAACATGCAGGCGAGGCTGACATTTGGGTCGTACTTATCACAGAACACCTCTGAACTGTTATCTCGGGACAACTCGGGACTTATCTGTTGTTTTGCCATAATTCTTTATTATTTTTTTAATAGCCCCATAACGGTATGTTATATGGCATCATTGAAAATTCCTAACATCTAAAAAGCAACAACAAGAACAACAACCAAAAAGAGTAAAATTTAAAAAAATTAAAGTGCCGCAAAAGTTAAAGAAATTAAATTCGGAAAATGGCTAATAATATCTAAATAATTATGAGGACTTTTTCGATAGACTTTTCTCGCATTAGGCTTTCACTTTATAAAAGTTAGAATGATATTTCCAATCTTTATAAAGATAGAAGAACCAACGTAAAATTTTACTGGACTGTCGATATTCAGGAGCCTCTATCTCAGAAACAATTAACCGAACTGAATAAATATTTGGAACTTTTCGATAGGTTTCATTAGGTTTTATCAGGAATTGCTAACTTCTAAAAAGATTTTTATTTATTTATTTTTATTTAAAAAAACCTTGAACAGTTCCAAGAATATTAATTATTTATTTATTATTATTTATTAATTAACAAAGACCAACTAAATGCAAAATCGAAAGAAGAAAGAGTAAATTATCTTATATCATCTTTAAATAAAGATATTAAAGGTGGAGGTCTTTGCAAGTTTCTCATCGGATCCCACTGTATTGAATGTGGAAAACTTGATGATTTGGTAAAGAAGTTTTAGCAAAAATGTGGACTTTTTGATCATAACCAGCCAGTAGTTAATTTTCAATTTTGGTGCAGTAAATTAGTAGTTATTATTTTGTCTCATTTTCCTAATATGTACAATATTAATAAATTTGTCATTTGCTTCATCGAAGAAGCTGAATAACTAAGAAAAAATTAAAACATTAAGAGAACCATGATAACTAAATATAAAAATAACTGCTAGTAAAGTCATAAAACTATTTTTTGTGCGATAAAAGCTTTAAAAACTTTTGTATTTGTAGTATTTAATTATTTGAAAAATTGTTAGAATCTATTAAATATATGGTTATACTTTGGTTACTCAAATAGAGCGAACAACTTTAATATTACGGCAGTAGGTACATACTGTTTAGTGAAGTTTCTATTTTATCTCTCTCTTATTATTTTAGTTTATTTTATTTATCTTTAATTATTTTGAATTGTTTTATTATTTTCTTGTTTAACTTTTCACATCACATTTTCAAATTTTATCACTTTCTTCACTTCAATTGAAAACATAGTCAGTTGACTGAGGAAATGATCGATTTCAAAGATCTTTCATAGATCTTAGTACGAAAGTTCTAATGGAAAAAATGTTCGGTAAATTAAAGATATAAGTACGAGTCAGGAAGCGCAAAGAGACGATCGCAAACGGATATAAAATGAGTAGCTTCGTCGCTTGCAAGTTTCCTCAAAAAACCAAAAATCTGTAGATGTAAGGTCTGGATGCTTTGACGGTCATTCCATTTATCCAACGCTCCGGTTTCGGTGCTTTGAAGCTTTTCCAGATAATTTCAAGCCAGTTGTCTGATTCGAGGTGCAATTTAAGTTCCCAAGCACTTCGGAATCCGAAATATTTTCAAGGATTATTTTTGAACAGTTTCGTCGAGAGTGACTTTCATTTAAATACAGTAGATCTTCTACCTAAGATACTGTTAAATTTTATGGTTGAAAAAATTCTTGAGATCTGATGGACTAAAGCCATTAACCGTGGAAAAGATGCCAATCACGATTTTCCTTTTGAATGCCAATATCGGAGGCGGTCGTCGCTTACGAAATTTTCGCCTATTTTCGTTCAGTTTGGTCAGTCCACAGTTCTACCTGCCCAAGTCAACTACCTACCTAATTCTAATTGAAGTTTACCGGTACATTTTTTCGTCAATGTGCTAACACAGCACGAAATGTGCTAAATATTTCAATTTATTACACCGATTAAAAATTGATCAGTTCAGCGAATCGTTAGTCTTTCGTCTGCGTTCATTAGGCGACCTTCTCCTATATTATCTATGACGAGACACATGTTTTAAAACATTTGTGATAAATTCTTCAAACGAAATTTACCATAACCTGCAAGCTGCAAGCATGGGAACCGGGAGTGTTTTAAAAGAATGTTGGATACAGATTCTCGCCACTGTACTAGGTATGATTTTTCGTGCATTTTTTTACGTAGAAATTTGAAAATTCGGAAGCTGGAAAGGTTTATGGAAGGAACTTATAGCACTAGAACTGCCAATTAATAATGCCAAAAATAAATTCAGTTAAGTTTAAAGAAAATTGCAGCGAATATAAGTGAAAATAAAACAGAATTACATTTTAATTGCTACAAATTCAGTCATAATTAGTTAATAAGTAGCAGTTTAATTAAGCAGCTTTATCTACCTAGTTTTATAATCGATAATTATTTCAGGTTTTATCTTTTTCGTTTACTCCAACAAAAAAAATGTGAACCAGCTTCTTTTGCAATTGAGTTGCGAGTCCACGTTAAAGCCAAAATAAAACTTCAAATTATCAAACGAAATTCAGCAGACTAACTGAATCAATAAATCGAAGTCTAACACAAGAACTGAAAGTTAATGAAAACATATTTTTAACAAATAGGCAGAAAACCAAATATTTTTCCAATACATAAATGGCGCTTACGAATAAACAAACGTGGAAAGTTGTTTAACAAACTCTTATATCAATTTGTTCAAATAAGTGTACACACTTTGTATGTGAGTGAGCTTTGAACTTTAACATTTCTCCTAAAGCAATTAAGGGATACTGGTCTTGTTGATTTTATAGTTCAAATTAAGGTTTTAATTTTATCCTTAGATTTTTCGTTGTTTTAATAGCGCCATCGTCTGGTTTATCTTGCAGTTGGAGCAGTCTTTCGGCTATCTTTGTCATCTTTGTTGGCTCATTGTTTTTACAGATTGTTTTGTGCATTTTGTGGAATTTTTATTCTCGTTATTGATCTTTACGGAATCTCAATTTATTTCATTAGCCATATTGATTTCAATCTTTTGATGGCGGTTTTCAAGCAGATTTACTTGTCTTTGTCCATTAGCGATCGAAAGTGTTTTATTCTTTCAATGGTTGCCATTCTGATATTTCGTATATGTTTAATGAGTTTTCCTCTATGCTCTTGGTTTCTCCTTTTTGTATGCAAACATTTAATGTATAGGATCCTATATCCTATATATGTTCGCTGCTTTCTCTGTATTTTTGTCATGTACAACCAGTGCAGTGTCGACAGCATATTGAAATAAGTATGCTGATTTGTATACTAGTTTATTGTCTTGCAGATAACGATTATATCTCATTGCAGTATATGTTGTATAAAAATAGTGAGAGGTGAGCCTTGTGGCAGCCCTTGTTCAAGGGAAAATGAGAAGAAAATAGTTGTCGATGCAAATTTCCGGTTTGTAAACAAAAAAAGACAATGTTGTGCTCTATTAACTGGTAAATAATTGAGTTCTGTTACTCTTGCGGATTTTCCAATCTGAGCTAAAAACTACTCAAATTTTGGAAAAGAAATTCTCTTCTTGGTTTTTAATATTTTCTGAGAAAACCTACAATAATTAAAGTTTATGTTTTACTTGGAAAAACGCGCACTTTAATGTCCTATTTATAAATGAAAAATAAATATTGTATCACGTACGGTTTTCGAATATTAAAGATGTAAAAACTACGAAAAATTTGGAAAAAATGGACAAATCTTCGATTTTGAAATTTTCCAGAAAACTGGGGTCAACTGAGAGTGATCCTTTACATGAAAGAAATGAGAAATTGGGGAAAATTAACAGATCTTGGATTTTCCGATTTTCCGAGAAAACGAAAAACAACTCAAAGTTATGCTTCACATGAGAAAATAGCGCAATTTTGTTTTCTTTACATATGAGAAATTAAGCTTTGTAGCTTATACGGTTTTGCAAATATGAGTTAAGCTAAATATCGAATACCAACTATATTTTCTAAGAAAACCAAAAACAACTGAAAATTTTTTGTTATTTGAAAAAAAAATAGGGCAATTGAATGCTCTAGTTACTAGTAATAAATTGAGCCCTGTAGATGTTACGGTTTTTCTGATATGAGTTGAAAACTACGCGAAATTTGGGAAAAATGGATTTTTATATTCATTTCATCTAGGATTTTGATATTTTCTCAGAAACCTGGGATCAATTGGGAGTGATGCTTTACATGAAAAATTCGCGCAATTTAGTGCTTTATTTACTAATCCAAATAGAGGCCTGTACCTCTTACGATTTTTCAAATATTAGCTGAAAACTACGAAAAATTTGGGAAAAATTGACCCGTCTAGAACTTTGATATTTTCTCAGAAAACTGTGATCGATTAGAAATGATGCTTTACACAAAAAAAAACGTTTCATTGAATGCTCTTTTAACCTGTGAAAAAATGAGCTCTGTCTATCTTACGATGTTTCTAATATTAACCAAAAACTACTCCAAATTTGATCAAAATGGACTACGCTTGGTTTTTTATAATTCCTCAGAAAACCAAAATAGGGCAATTGAATGCTCTATTTGCTAGTAAAAAACGGAGCCCAGTAGATCTTACAGTGTCTTAATATGAGTTGAAAGTTATGCGAAATTTGGGACAAAATGGATTCATCTAGGATTTTGATAGTTTCTCAGAAACCAGGGATCAATGGAAAGTGATGTTTTACATGAAAATTTTACGCTTACTAGTAAAAAAGTACGCTCTATAGCTCTTACAGTTTCCGGAATATGAGCTGAAAACTACACGAAATTTGAAAAAAAATTACTTATATTATATTTTGATATTTTCTCAAAAAATTTGAGATCGATTGAAAGCGATGCTTTACGGTCTATTTTAATCTTTTACGTTTTTCTAATATCGGCCAAAAACTGTGCCAAATTTGGTAAAAATTTAATTTTTTATATTTTCTGAGAAAACTAATAACAAGTATAAGTTATATTGTACCTGAAATATTAGCGCAATTAAATGCTCTATTTACTAGCAAAAAATGAGATCCGTTTATGAATTTATTATTAATCATGGATTTTGATATTTTCTGAGAAAACTGAAATACAGGGTTAATTCAATAGAAATATTGGTTTAGAAAAAGAATTACTTTCGAAAAATTCCTTTACAAGTTACTATTTTTTACTTACTTTTCTAATTAAATTTATCGTGACATTTGTTAACAATTGACTTAACAATCTACCATAGAAATTAAAAATTAATTCGCAGTAAATGAAATAAAGGATTTCCTAAATTCAATATCCATTGCAGAACTCAACTTGGTAATTCAATTCAATTTAGAAAAGTTTTTTCCTAAATTTCAAAATTTGCGCCATTGATGGACGTAAACAGTAAAAAAACGACATCGTTAACAATTTATTAGATTTACGAAAAAAAGATCAGGCTAAATGTCTAACCTTCCAATTAAGACAAGCAATTTTTTAAAATATTAATTTCATTTTTTGTGATCACTTTCAATTAAGCAGCGAATTGATTAAAACGTTGAACCGAAACAGATGCAATTTTCAATTAACGCTAAACCCGTTACAAACAAACGATTTTTTTTTGATCGGAGTTGGTGCAATTTGCCACCAACTATTTATGATTGATGACCAAAACGCGCCTATACAGTAAAAATTAGTGTCTATTGATATCAAGGACGCATTTCAGTTGACAATTAATATTGTAATTAATTGGACCATTAAAACGGCTTTTTTATTCGTGGATGATTTATAACTTTATTTAATTTAAATATTCACACATGTGGCTGCTGAACACAAAGATATTTTTAGTATAACAAGAAGCGTAAAAGAAAGTGAATAGTGGGATACACTTTTGTGATAATTTTTGAGCGAAACGGTTGAAGCTCTTGAGCTGGGAATAGAAAGTCAGATAGAAGTTCTGACATAATTCCGGTGAAGAATCCAATCAGGCAAAGATTCAAGCAAAGTCTTCCGATCGTATTATGCCAGCAGTTTGGGTTATATATTATTGTTTATATACGCCATAAATTTATAGCATTTCTCGTGACACTGATAATATCTTAATCGAGAAAAAAATGACTTATCTAAATAAATACCATTTAAATAATCTGAATTTAGTATAATCCCCTTCAATGCCGTGCAGATAATAAACAAGCGATGTTTTCCGAAAAATGTAATTTTTGTTTTTCAGACAATTCAACACAGAATATTTTTAACTGAAGTTCAAGAATATTTTTTTTATTTTTTTTTATTATTAACTATCTACAATCTGCCTGCTTCTTGGCATTAAGAAGATGTGTTGCTCGGTTTTCTTCACATGTAACAGGGCGCATTACAATAAACAACCTCTCGATTTGTCTTCAATGTGATGAGTATGGTAGAGCGTGGTACTGATTATTCTGGCTGGAATCTATTGCAAATGTCAGTGGATTTGGGTGGCAACCTATTTGCTGATGGTATTTTTCAGCGAATCTCTGTATTTTTTCTCTTATGGTTGGGATATTTAGGTCCCCATCCAGAGCGTCGTTACTCACGTACCATGGGACGTCTGTCATGTATCGTAGCGTTTTTGATTGGAATCTTTGCAGTATTTCGATGTTGCTGCTGCTAGCTGTTCCCCATAGTTGGATTCCGTAGGTCCAGATTGGCTTCAGGATGGTTTTATAAATTAGGACTTTATTTTCCAGGATTAACTCAGAATTCCTTCCTAGAAGCCAGTATATTTTTTTAAATATTAAGTTTAATTCTTTTCTTTTTTTCTGTATATGAATTTTCCAGGTTAGTCGTCGGTCCAGGTGCATGCCCAGGCATTTTGCATGGTCTGTTGTTTTAATTAGGGTGCTGTTTATTGTGATTGGAGGACATTCCCCTCTCTTCATTGTGAACAGGACCTGGACGCACTTATCCTCGTCCACTTGGTTCGCCATTCTTCCATTTGGTTGATGGCTGCTTACAGTTTTTGTGATGCGGTAATTGGGTTGTGGTCTGATGTTAGTATAGCTGTATCATCAGCGAATGTGGCTGTTATGACATTTTCATCCTGTGGTAGGTCAGCTGTACATATAGTATAGAGGAATGGTCCAAGAACTGTTCCTTGTCGTACCCCGGATTCTATTTTGAAATGTGACGAAAGTTCATCATGGATTTTTACCTGAGCCGTTCAGTTGTTTAGATATGTTTTGATCAGCAGGTAGAATTCGGGGAGTTGTGTTTTTATTTTGTATAGTAGCCCAGTGTGCGAAACTTTATCGAATGCTTGGCTAACATCAATAAAGACTGCAGGGCAGTACGTTTTGCTTTCTAAGCTTTTGCCTATTTCGTTGACAAGCCTATGAATTTGTTCTATTTTCGAGTGATTGTTTCGAAATCCCAATTGGTGGTTTGGGATCAGTTTGATATCTTCTTATTTTTCTTAGTTAGCTTCTCTCTGGGTAGCACTACAACCCTTGGTGGGTCTTGCCTGCGTTAACGATTTGCCCCCATCGGTCCCGATCCATCATGGCTCCCCTCCAGTCATCTACCTGCATAGTCTGTATGTCCTTCAAGATGTTGTCCCTCCATCTAAGTTTCGGCCCCCCCAGCGGTCTCTTCCTTGCTGGGTTTCCTTCCCATACTATCTTGATCAGTCGATCGTCAGATGCTCTTTGAACATGTCCGGCCCATCTCAGACGTTGGGATTTTATTGTTTTGACTATATCTGGCTTTTAGTATAGGTCCTGGACTTCTGCATTCGTCCTTATGCGATATTGCTCCGTGTTTGCATCCTTTACGGGGCCAAATATTCTTCTCAAGATCTTCCATACAAACCGCTTTAGTAGAAGCTCGTTGTGTTTCGTAAGGGTCCACGTCTCACAGCCGTAGCAGATAATCGGTTTGATTACAGCCTAATACACCCTCAGCTTTGACACTTTTGATACCGTTTTGGATTGCGCGAGGGTTCGCATAGCAAAGAAACATCTATTGCCACTGTGTATTCGTGTTTTAATCTCTTCGTTGCTGTCATTGTCTGAGCATATCGTGGCTCCAAGGTATTTAAACTGTCTGACACATTCGAAGTTATAGATGTCCATCGTTACGTTCTGACCGATTCTGACCCTGGTGGGTCGGCGGGTAATATGCATATATTTGGTTTTTTCCTCGTTGATGTTGAGGCCCATTTTCTTACATTCCTTCTCGATTTTCAGGAAGCTTTCCTTGACTCCGACAGTACTTCCTCCGACCGCGTCTATGTCGTCCACGAAGGCCAAGATCATCTGTGTCCCTTGGTTAGTATATACTTCCGTGGTGATGTTCTTCTTTTTGATAGCCATATCTAGGACTATGTTGAAGAGTATGGGCGACAGTCCATCTCCCTGTCTCAATCCACTCATGACCGAGAATTCTTCTGTTATCTGGCTTCCTACTTTTACGCGACACCTGGTGTTCTTTACGCATAGTTTCGTGAGAGTGATGATTTTCTGTGGTATCCCTATACTTGCCATGGCTATCCAGACACTGTCGCGTTTGATTGTGTCGCAGGATTGTCTGAAGTCCATAAACAGCTGGTGTACGTCTTCATTGAATTCCCAGTGTTTCTCTATTAGTTGCCGGATTATGAATATCTGGTCCACTGTTGACCTCCTTGGTCTGAATCCACACTGATAGTCCCCAATCTGTTTCTCCGCATACGGTGATATACGGTTCAATAGCACATTGGAGAGTATCGTGTATGCTGCGTTCAGTAGGGATATTCCCCTGTAGTTGGTACATTTCATGCGGTCCCCCTTCCTATGGATGGGGATGATGATGCCTTCGTTCCATTCGTCTGGCAGGGCTTCCTGTTTCCATATGGCTAGTATTAGTTTATGTAGTTCTTTATGGAGTTGTATTCCTCCATATTTTAGGCACAGAAGAAACAGTAGATAACGTCATCAAAAAGTATGCACAGAATCATGAACAGCGACTCCATCAGCATGTGAATCCTGAGGCACTCCTGAGGCCGCTCTTTTCTTGTTCCTCATAAGTTTCCTTGCCTCCTTTCTGCATGTTTGGAATTTTTCTATGTTGGCGTTACTATTGTCTTGTAGCATGCGCAATATGGCTTTATTCTTAGTGTTCTGGATTTGTTCGCATTCCGCATCATACCATTCTTTCCCTTTTGTCCTGTTTTTCTTCCCCAGTGTTTCCTTCGTTACTGCCAAGATAGTGGATCTAAGGGTGCCCCAGGCTGTTTCTATGTCCCCCATTTCCTCAATTTCGGGGATGTTCTGACGTAGTTGGTTTTCCATTTCGGTTTGGTACCTGGTTCGTGTTTCGGCGTTTCCAAGTGTGTTTACTTCTCATCTTGTTGTACTTGTAACTTGCTGTTCTTTCGTTTTTGTGCTCTTGATCCTCAGGCGTATTTTTGTCTGTACCAGGAAATGGTCGGAGTCCGCGTCTGCACCCCTTCGGCTTCTAACATCCATGACATTTTTTGCATAACTAGCTTTGACCAGCACATGGTCTATTTGGTTTCGTGTTTTATGAATGCTTTATGAATGCTTTTATATTCGAACATCGTTGATACCACCATTAGATTATTGGTCGCTGCCAGCCCTGCCAGTCGTTGGCCGTTGTCATTTGAAATATCGTGGAGGCTGTGGTTTCCGATGTGCGGTCTGAGTGCAGGTTCTTTGCCCAATTTGGCGTTGAAATCCCCTAGTAGGATGAGCATATCTTGTCTCGGTGTGATGCTAATCGTATCCTCCTGAGTCTTCTCCGGGTATCCGTCCTTTTCCGAGGCTGGTCGTTTCGTTTCGTAACATTCTGTCTTTTATAAGATAGGGTTGTTAGCCCTACGCTTAACCCTCCTCCTTTACCCGGGCTTGGGACCGGCAGTGACAACTGTTGAGCTACTCAATCCACCCATCAACTGCCCCAGGCGGAGTTTCTTGTTAGTAGTCGCTTTTCAAATACTTTAGATACTATCGGGAGGAGACTAATGGGTCGATACCAATCCGGTTGTTCACTTGGTTTTCCAAGTTTCATGATCATTATTATTTGTGAAGCTTTCCATTGCCCTGAATAACAGCTGGTTCTGAGAATTGCATTTAATATTGAGTTGATGAAAGTTTTTTTTGAAAGACTTTTTGCCCCTAACTTTTTCCGTATTTCCGCTGTGATTAAATCGTGTCCTGGTGCCTCTTTGTTTTTTAGAGACATAATTATTCTTTTAACCCCGCTCGGTTTGGATGGTTTTATTGATTTGTTCATTGGTAGTGGTACAGATAGAAACGTTGTTTTTGGTTTTCATGTTATTTGGTTTTTCCAGGTTTGATCTGCTGTTAATTGATAAGGTTGATATGTATTTGCCAGATGGTTTGCAATACTTGGGATTTTTGAGATAGGCATAGGGAGTAATCGTTTCGCGTATATGGCACGCTTCCAAGGAACGTCTGAAACTCTTCGTTTTTGTGCTCTATGGTGGTTTCTTTTAGTTCTTTCTTCAGGTCTTCTTGAGTTATGCCATGCTTTTCTAGCCTTCCTTTTTCCTTGTTTCTGTTAAGGATTACCATAGGGTATAAGAATTCGTGATTTCATTTTATTAACTCCGGAGTTGCTATTGACGTTGTTCTGTGGATTTGCATAGTTAATGTTTCTATTGCTATGTCGATGTCTTCTTGGTTTTTGAGAAGTATTTTGAAGTCGATGTTTTGTTTCATGTGCTGACTAAATGATATCCAGTTGGTTTTATGGTTGTAGAGCCGAGGTTGGAGCTTCTTGATTAATATTTTTGAGCTAACAAACAGTTCTACGACAGAGTGATCGGAAGATAGTTCGCAATTGGGTTGAACGTGGTAGTAGTTTGTGTTTATCCCTGTCGTTACGAAGAAATCTAGTAGGTCCGGTATTTTTTGTGGGTCCGTAGGTCAGTATGTAAGTTGCCCTGTAGATATTGGGTTGAAATTTTTGTTCGTAATATAATTATGGAGTGCTCTTCCTCTGATTGCTATTAATTTTTATCCCCAAGAAGTATGTTTAGCATTGTAGTCGCCTCCGGCGATGAATTTCGTTCCTAGTGTTTTGAAGACGTTGTCCATAATATCGTGGTTGAGGATGTGTCTCGGAGGACAGTAGACTGCTGATATAGTATTTTTCAGTTTCGTGATGCTTATTGGTATTTTTGATGATTATTACTGTTCCTCCATGAGCAGTTTCGTCTGGATGTTTTGTGTCGTATGTGATGTATCCGGACACTTTGAAGTACGATTTCTTTGTAAAGTGTGATTCGGGCACAAGAGGAATATCAATATTGTCTTTAGGAAGACTTCTACTTCTTGTCGATGTTGGCATTCCAGTGTAGGGTATTACGGTCCGTTGGAGATTTTTGTTAATAGCTTGGTTAGTAGATTGAGCAAGGTGGATAGTTGTTCAGCTTGTTTGATTAGTATGTTTTGGAGTCTGTTGAATGGCTGGGCGATGTTGTCTGCATTTGTAGTATTGTTGGCTGGAGGGGTTCCTTGATCACTTGTGCACCGTTTCTAGGGTCGTTTCTGGTTGTTGAAAGTCTTCTATTAGTGGGGATCTGGGATGGTAGATGATGATCGTTGGGTTCTGGGTTGACAATTCTGGTTTCTTGATAATTCTTGGATTTCCGTCTTTTGTTGTGTCATTTTTGCGTTTCTGTATCTCTTTATAGACTGTACATCCTTTGTAGTTTGCTGAGTGTTGCCCGCTACAAAGGACGCATGTTGCTGGGGTGTCTCTGCTCTTCTTGCAGGTGGTTGTGTCATGCTCTCCTGAGCATTTTACAGATCGGTGTGGTCTGTTGCAGAACCCTTTTGTGTGCCCTTGTCTTTGACATCTTGTGCATTGGACGATTTGCTTTGTTTTTTTCGGTGGCTCAATAATTACTGTGCCACCTGCTAGCTTTGTTAATCTATAAATGTCCTGGTGGTTTTCCTTCGGTTCTAAATCGACAAAAACAATGGTATGCCCCTGCTCTTCGCGGTTCTGTGTCGCGCATTGGGGTCGTATTCTTCGATATTAAGCAAAAGGGGTTTTTGGCTTCCCTTCAGGAAGACCTTTTTTCCTTAATGAATGCCCCTCGAATAAAAACCAAAACCGCCACTTCAAGACTATCTCCTGACGTTGTCGTGCGTATGGCTAGCTCGGGAATGTCCATGTTAGGGCACTGCCCAGGTAATGGACGACTTAGCGCGCCTATTTAGATCATGGGCAAAGAGCAACCGGCCGAACATCTGGCTAGACATGGGAGTTATGTTTTTTTTTTAACTTTGTTTGTGAGTTTTATTAATGGGAATGTTCAATAAATCTTTATCTATCTATATATCTATCTTCGATATTAGTTTTGAGATCTTCAATGGAGGTAGTTGCGTGGAGATTGCGTATGACTACTCTGAATGCTCGGTCTTATTTAAGTTGATACGTGTGGAAAGCAACGTGAGTATCGTTTAGGTATCTAACAAGATTCCTATAGCTTTCGATTGTGCAAGGATTTAGCCAGCATGGAAAACTTTCCTGCTGAAAATAATTTCCTGGATCTCAAACTTTTGACTACACCTTTATCGATCTAGTAACTTTCTTCAGCAAAAAACTTTTCTATAAGAAGAAAAATTAAATTAATTTGTTGGCGATTAGCAATGCATCAAATGTTTAGAAATTTCCCAACAGTTAATTCAAAAAATGATTCTTTTTCTGTATCTACACGCGAAAGTCGTTGACTTATAACCGTATTAAGATTAAATTGAATTTTGCAAGACTTAAGCTCTAGTTTTTCAGTAATCATTTGATGATGATCCTGCGGCGTTTGGCCTGTATTAGATTAGACTGAGCGACTTATTTAACTATTTTTGTATTTTCAATGTAACCATCAAGTTTAGATTTATAATTTTTAGTTTATATATATAATATATAGTTTAGATTTATATTTTATTTTAGTTTCTAAAGAACATCATCTTCATATACCAATATTTTAATTAATGAAAGAAGGCCCTTGATTGATGCATTTCCTTCTAACTATTAGAAAAAATATTGTATATATCAATATTTAATTAATATTAATATTATATAAAACATAATTGGTGATAGTTAGTTCTTTGAGTTAGTAGTTTGAGCTATTTTCTTTAGAGGTTGGAAATACACAATGAAACCTAATTGGTAAAATAGGGAGGCCTATTTTTAGATAAAATTGGGAGGCCTATCGAAAAAGTCGTTACGACGAATCGATATTTTTAGTCGTTTTAGAGACAGGACAAGTTAAACTTCTTGGCCCTAGAAGGAAACCATGGCCTCTTCAAACTTCAACGCTTGTAAACCAATTAAATGTTCCAAACTTCAATCATGAAGCTACTTGTTTGTTTTCTAGGAACACTCATGGCATGTTCCAATGGCATGGCATATGGCTGGACTTCTCCTATGGTTCCTTATCTGATGAGCAACTCAACTCACATTCCCATCACACTACACCAAGGCGAATTTTTGGAAACCATTTTCCTGTTTGGTGGTGTTGCAGGATTGCCAGCTTCAATATTCGTAGTCAATCGCTGCGGCCGTAAGCTATCAATGATAGTTTCCTCCTTCGTGGGATGTTTGTGCTGGATAATGATCCTCTGCACCTACAGCTTGTACGTGGTTTACGTCGCCAGATTCTTCAGCGGGATGGCTGGAAATATGGTCTTTATCGGAGCCCCCATGTATATAGCGGAAATAGCGGAACCTCGGATTAGAGGGTTTTTATCAGCCTCCATTTACACCATGATGTTGCTGGGGTTTGTGCTCGTTTACGCCGCTGGGGCTTTGCTTCCGTTCTATGTAGTGCCATGCATGGGGATTGTATTGACTTCTCTGCAGGTTTGTTCGCTAGTCATGTGCCACTAACTTCCTACTCCAAAAGTGATTTTTTAGGTTTTAATATTCCCTTTCATGCCTGAGTCTCCATATTTTTATGTGTATACGAATCGGGATGAAAAAGCCCATAAGGCTCTGGCGAGATTGAGATCAAACACTTCGAACATCGACAAGGAAATCGAAGAAATCAAAATCGGCATCGAGAGGCAGAAGAGTGAAAAAGGCAGGCTGCAGGATATGATTTTGATCCGAAGCAATCGCTATGCGCTGTTTGTGATGTTGGTGCTGAACTGCACTCAACACTTTGCAGGAATTAGCGTGATCCTGATGAATTTTCACTCGATTCTCGCAGAAGCTGGATCGATCTATGTGAGCACTGCTCTATCAGCGATTTTCTTTGCAATTATTATGCTGACGGCCGTAACTTTGGCGTCCATGATCATGGATAGATTTGGAAGGAAATTCCTCCTGATCACTTCCGGACTATTAACAGGAACAGCTCTTTTGATAATGACGATTTACTTCCACTTGAAAAACACTAACCATGACGTTCAGTCCATCAGCTGGATCCCTATAGTCTGCATCATGTCCTATGCAGCTACATTTAAACTAGGACTGGGAATCGTCCCCATTGTGGTAACAGCGGAGATTTTTTCCTCCAAAGTCAAAGCTATGGGAATGACCATTGCTGACCTCTTCTACGTCCTTCCTGCCATCAGTTCCATTCACGTCTACTCGGTTCTGGTGGAAAATTACGGCATTCATGTGCCATTTTATGTGTTCAGTGCTTCCAGCTTCCTAGGAGTGTTACTTATTTACCTCTATGTACCGGAAACCAAAGGAAAGACTTTGGAAGAGATTCAGCTGATGCTCAAAGGGCATAATAAGAAGCAAGTGGATAGTGATAAATTCGTGCGTACGGCACTAGTGAGCTGAATAATTATAAGTTTTTCATGTTGTTTCATGTGTTGTTCGTATAGCAATGAGCAATTTAAAATAATAGGAAATATTGTTGTGGTTGTTCAGTGTCCGCAACTGCAAACAAATGGATAATAGGCAATTTTTTTTAGCTTAAATTAAGACACTTTACCAAAGTTTGTCCAAAACAACGTGATATTAATCAAAAGCATGGACAACAAATTATCATGACAATAAAAGATCTTCATATTTTCCTGTGTGTCCGTCATTTGATTTGAATAGAGTAGCAAAGGAATGCTTCAGATTGAAACACTTTTGAAAAATTATACTTGTCTCAAAATTAATTAACAAATTTACAAGTTAAAGTTCTTCAAATGGCAGCTTAAAGCGATATAACTTGGCCAAACTTACGTATGAAGGCAGTTATTTATATGGTCGACTACATTTTATGTACGAGGGGACAAAGGCTATTGATAACGAGGCTCTATCTATGGTCATGGTCGAAAAAGATAGTCAAGCATCGTTGGGATGCCATTGTCAAGGATTGAATGCTTTGTTTAAAATAGTTTCATTTGCCTTAGAAGCACAAAAAATCGTAGAAAGCGGTCAACAAACGGGTTACTAAATGTGAGCCAACATTTAATAATCTTCACACTATAACCTTCGTTAGAACAGACTCAAAAGAAATATTAAAATTTGGTCCACACCTTTAAACAGAACTGGCAGTGCTTAAGCACAAAACACTTGCTGCTTTTGCAATTACCCACTTATCTGTAGCTTAACAAGTCCCTAAGTAATTCTACCACATCCCCTTTGAAACCCGAATAAATTGGCAGGCCGTCCTTATAAAGACGATTATTCATCTGGACGACTACGTTCTATGTACGAGGGGATAAATGCTATTGGTAAAGTGGCTCTATCTGTTCCCATTTATATAAAGATTGGTGAAGCAGATTCTCAATATATAACATTTATAAATATAAGTAGAAGAATTTTTTCTCGGTAGCAGAAAGAAATTAAATAAATCTTCAAAGTTTGCACCCACTGCAGAATTAATAGATTTGATGGAAAAAGCGCAAGTTGCAATTATAACTTGACATAACATTGAATTAACTTAAGCAAAGCCAGCACAAAACACTTTTGCAATTATCTATTGGTCTGGACTTCAATAAGTTCCTAAGTGATTCCTCCAAATCCCGTTTCAACATTCATCTGGTCGACTTTGTTCTATCTACGAGGGGATCAGTATTATTGCTAAAGGATGCTATTTGTTCTCATTGACTAGAGTTTTAATAAAGAACATTCTTTATAAACAAGCGTTATTTATAATATTTTAAAATGTATTTGGAAAAGATGTATTTCCATAGCAGAAAAACATCAAATAAATTGACAAAGTTTGCAGCTGCTGCACAGTTATTAGCTTTAGTGGGAAAAAAATTAACTTGCGCGTCCAGAAACATAATTTAATGGAGATCGACAAGATCGGGGAAAGTAGTGTTGTTCAAGCAACTAACAACTTGGCTATTAATATTTGTTCGACATCCCTAAATCGAACTAACAAAGTACCAGAACGAAGCACTTATCTCTAAACAAACCGCAATAATATGATCGACCTCACGCATAAAGGCAGTGACTTCTTTGGACAACTACGTTCTGTATACGAGGGGATAAATGTTCATATCCGTTGTCATTATTGAAAGGTTTAATAAGGTACTTTCACAATAGAGACATTTATTTAAAAATATTTTTAATTAATACTGAAGGAAATGTACGACAGAAACAAGAAAATCAAAAAAATGGACAGTTTTAATCGACTGCAGATTCATGAAGTTCGACAGGCAATTTATGTTAAAGCTTCAAGGGAAGTATGGTGTTTAAACAGTTTTTTTTGCAATGTTCCATATTTCTTGTCATTCACTATCAACTGAAACTTTCGATACTTGTAACTTTGGAGTGGCCATAGCAGGTCCAAATATTAACATCCTTCAGAAAGCACTCTTTAGAATCACTTTAGATAATGTATATTTGTGCAACTGTCTTAAGCAACTAAACCAATAGTGCGCCATCCATTCATCTGGCCGACTACATTCTATATACGAGGGAATGTATAATATTGCTAAAGTTGCTCCATTTGTTCTCATTGGCAAGAGGTTGAGTACGGCCAGACATTAGTTGAATCTCTACTAATCTCTGGTACGGCAGATTCTCGGTAGAAACGACGTGTTCATAATAGTTTAAAATGTACAAATGTTACTAAGATTTGTTCGTGTATCTAAAACTTGTCTAAAAATCGTAAATTTTGTTCGTGATTTTTGAAAAGCCAGCTTAAATTGGAATAAATTGGCCGACCGCGTGCATAGAGGCAGATATTCATTTGGTCCACTACTTCTGACGTACGAGAGGATAAATTCCATTTATAAATTTGATTCCAACTGTTGCTATTCTTCATAAATATGGCCAAGAACATTCGCTAGAGAGAAATTTTGTTTATAATATTTTAATTGGATGAATTGAAACGCAATTGCAAAAATCGGATTAACGAAGAAAATATCCTGGATAATTTACCTTAAATATCCTGTAAAGAAACCTGTAACATTTTTCTTTGGTGTTGTGTTGTTTTTATTCAATATGTTCCATTTATTCATTTTAATTTATGTCTTTTTTCAACATAACGGACAACATTTAGTAATTTTAAGACTCAAAGGGCTATAAAAACCTAATATGTAGAAGACACATTTAAAAATCACTAATATAAACACTTTCCGGAATTAGCGGGATTGAACAATATAACAAAGCAAGTGAAAAACTTGAGGAGAAATAAGAGAATGTTCTAGTAAGAAATAACATTGCCGATGTCATCATGTCTTGCTCTCGAAATGTTTATAAAAGTGTAATAAATATTATATTGTATTTTAATATTAACAAAATGAACGAAATATACAGGGTGGCCAAGAAGAGATTTCCGTTTTTCATTAATGATGCAAATATACGTACAAAAGGCTCAAACACGTCAATTTGTGCTTTAAAGGGACAACTTTTTCTGGTACTTTCGTAGGACAATAAAATCGGTGTGAAAAGTTTTCAGTGGCCCACACTGTACACATAAAGAGTTTCTAAATTGAGCTTGAGATTGTCTCAGAATTCCCATTTTTTTCTCTCTTATTGTGTAACGTAATTAAAAGTTTTTTTTTCAGCAAACAGATTTTTTGCTTATGAATACATGCTTTGTTTACTAGACATGTATTTTCCTTTGAAGATAATCGGATAGCGGAAGAACGTGAGACACAATCAGATAGTGATAAAAATTAAAAATAAAATAAGTATTAGGAAGAGATGTACATGCGTCCTAATTGTTATTTACTTGCTGTCCATCAGCGAAATTCTCAAATATAATAAAAAATAAACATAAAAATTAGTAAAATCAATTGAACTCTTGACATCAGAGCAAGATATATTAATTGTGATTCATTTCATTTATTTAGCGTTTCGCAATATGAAAGTACATTCTTACATTATGTAGACAAAATAAAAACATGCTCTACTTTTCATTTGCCCTTCACGATAAGCGATTTTAAAACAATAACACAATGTTCTTTCATAGCTTGGTGTTAACAGGCGAAAAGCACGGATTCGTTGGAAATGTTGGCAAAACAATCCTTATCTCAAACGACAGGTTGATTAAGCTGTAAAATGCATGTTATTTGATATAAAAATTTGAAAATTTTCAGTTATTAATTACACATAAAAAAAAACAATATTTCCTCAACTCAATTGGACAATGTTTAAACCTTTTAATGCTTAAAAGTGTGTATTCCTGGGAACAGCACAGGACGTTACATGTGCAGGTAAAAGTGGATAAAACAGGAAGAAATTAGTCCAGATGTAAAGCAGGAATCCAAAAAAGAGTTAATGTCCAAAAAAAATTAAATGTTTTTAAATTGATAAAATCTTTTGACCAACGAGAGAACGATCAACTGTAGTTTTATTTATACCTACGTTTATCTAGTTTGCACATATTTTCATGAAAACAAATATTTAAAAAAACAATTAAACATTAATATCAGGATAAAATGAAGATAAATAGATAAAGAGTTAAATGTTTTCATGAGTTTTAATTAATAGAAAAAAGTTGATTTTTTCAAACTGTCTATTTCTGTTAGTCTTTTTTTGTTAAAACAATCTGGAGAAAAGTATTTAAAATTAAATGTATTAGAAATTGTTTTCCTACGGGTTCCCAGTAATTCACGTACTTACTCTCTATAAAAATATAAAAAGTTATACAATGAGGAAATTTAGGTAATATCAACCATTTTGTTGCTCCATAGTTCACTATAACTTGAAACAATGGGACAGTTATAATAAAAATCCATTATAATGTTCCATTATGTATATTAACCACACCATAACAATGTATAATAAAACTCACAAAATTTACCACATTTTATGGCATTTAATTTCGGTCTTGCGATTATCTTGACAATTAAGCATTCAGCTGCCTGAACTAGCTTTTACTCCATACTTTGGTTTCACAATGTTCAACGGCCTGCAAACATCAGTGAAAAATTAGCATCAAATTGACGATGAATGCGAATATAAAAACTCACTTTACACGCTTCGGCAGTCTGTCTGTCCTTACACCAATAGGCTGGGCCTCTGGTGCATTTTTCACTGCCAACCAGCGTTTGGGGGCTGGCAAAAGCCAAAGCTTGAAGAAAATTCAGCTTAAGTTACGTAACTACGATGGAAATAATTTGGCTTTCGCGATCGTTGCTTGAAACTGGTGGGTTTTTCGGGCTTTTAGGCCCTCGTGGCAAATAATTCAGCACGACAATAAAGCACAAGCGGCTTGCAAAACGTCAGGAAGAAATTATTTTGCACCAGGGCCTGAAAGCGCGAAAATTTCTGTTTCAAGTTACTATTGGTCATGAAACGGAGCGAAAAGTGCACTATCGATCGTATTTTAGTTGCAAAGTTATAATATAAAAAATTTTAATTTTGGATTCAAAAATTAAACTGGTACTTACCGCATACGCACAAAACCAAAGCGAAGATAGCCAAAAATTTCATGTTGACTGGATTAAGTTTACGTGATACTGATGACTTCGAAGGCAATGTTGTTTTGAAAAAACCACATCAGTGTCTCTTTATTTATATTTTCCAAATCAATTACACTAAATGAATATTGCCACATAAGTGATTTGCGAAGTAAAGCAGGACCGGACTGATAATTGCCAGTTAATTAAGATTCAACGGCCAGATTCACTTCAATTAAACGGTTTAAAAACCCGATAAAGGTCTGGGCCGCTCCTTAACAGCCAATAAGTTAATATTAGACTGAATCAATGTATCCTGCGTTTCAAGTTTTATATTTGCTTTAAAAATTTTACTACCCAACCCTAAATTCCATAGGATTTTCCAAACGAGCAAAAATAATCGCAGAATCAAAGTCCAAACAACTGATTAAAAAAGCGACTGTGAGACCGCCCTGAGAATCTTTGTTTATGTTCAATTAACATGGATGTTTAATTATCTCTGGCGTATTCCTGGAAGGTCTGCTTCAGCTTTGTCAATTAAAATTACCATAAACAAATTTCAATAACAAGATTTTCTTAGGAAATCTTCCTAGATGTAGGTAGCCTTTAGTTGACCTCAGTTTCAAATATATTCCAATATACAGGGTGGTCCTCAACTAATGGGCCAAAATTCACTGCCATATTGCTTAGGCAAATTATTGCGTGTCAGGAAAATTGGTCTTAAATTGAGATTTTTATAGTGGGCCACGGACAAAATTTGTTTTACTGTCAGTTAAATGCTAGAAGATTACCCAAAAATGGACTAGACAATACACAACCGAGCAACTACAGACCAATTACACTACTTCCAGTTTTAAGCAAAATTTTTGAATACATAATAAAGCAGCGACTTGAAAAAGTGATTGGAAAATATATACCTACCTACCAATTTGGCTTCAAACAACATCACTCGATTGTTCATCCGCTCTTCATTTTGGCAAACAATGTACAAACTACCCACCTAACTGACAGACAGCTTGCCTGTTTATGGACATTAACAAGGCTTTCGATAGTGTCTGGCATAGAGGCTTACTATACAAACTATACAAACTACACACACCAACATATCTACTACACACCATAAAGAACTTACTAGAAAACAGACAACTACAAGTACGAATTGACAAAACACTGTCATTTTCTTTTTCCCCTGAACAAGGGCTCCCTCAAGGATCCCCGCTCTCACCGTTTCTCTACAATATATACTGCCATGACATATACAATTACAACTTACCAGACAAAAATCAAATCGACAGATCGACATACATATTACAATACGCAGACGACACGGCACTTATTGTACATGACAAAACTACTGAGAGAGCAGCTCAAAGACTCCAATCACTAACAAGCAAAACAATGACATGGTTTTATAAATGGAGACTAACACCAAACGCGTCAAAAAACCAACTTCTGCTCACAAACCACAGACACAACGCTGACTCCCCTACAATAACTGCAGACGGCCAAACGACACAACCAAAAAACGACATAAAATACCTTGGAATCACAATTGACCACAAACTTAAATTCACTAAACACATACGAAACATCAGGGCAGAAACAATAAAGAGAACAAAACCCTTCCGATCACTAACCTACAAAGACAGAGGAATTAGCACAAACACCGCCACCAAAACATATAAAGCTATTTGTAGACCCTTGCTAGACTTTGGACATATACTCATGACCAACGGAACAGAAAGGAGAAAACGTTATATACAAATTGCACTAAGACTAATAACACGAATAAGACCCCCCAAAACCCACTACACAACCCCCCACCCAACTACTATACGAACGCACAAACATGACAAAGATTTCGGAAAGGCTCGTACACCTACAGACAAAATGGACAAACAACCCTTACAACTGGACCATACTGAATCCCCTTTGTCTCACAAGACCAGCCAGACAATCCCGCTTCCGTTTCCCTACATCAACGCTACTCGAACACTTACAAACGCAACTGACTAGTGGACAATAAAATATTTTTTTCTTGTCATTAGAATTTTATTTAATAATATTGTTAACCTAGAATAAGAGAATTTTCATATTTGTTTTTTATTTAGATTAAGACTACATGTATTAAACAAGGGCAGAAAGACCGATAGGTCGATAGCCTTTTTTAGAAATAAAGATGTTTACTACTACTACTGCTAGAAGATGTACTTTACCTTCACTTTTACCTTTACTACACTATTATTTTGAATTTTTTGAAAATGCCCCGACATGTATTTTCAAGGGAAGAAATACGCGTCATGGTTTGTGTTTATGCGCAAGATGACTTGAAACGCTGCAGAAGACTTCCGAAACACCAATTAATTTTTTTGAAACGACAATAATTTATTAAAAGGGTTAATAAATGTATTGGAGACAGAAGAGTTCAGGTTCAACAATTATTATGAAACAATAATTTTTGAAGTCTTTGCTGAGCCTAAAATAGTTCTTAACGTGCCTAAATAAATACTGTTTAATGTTTGTTAAGTTTTGTTTTATTGAAAATGTGTGCAGAATATTTCTTTTATTTAGGGATCCAATTTGAGTTATCTAGTTCAAAAATCACTGGAGGTTTCAATGTGAAATACCTCGAAAACGGTGAGAGATATCGACCTGGAACAAGTACACATTTTTTGTTTAGAATATATCGTAGAACGAAATATGACCAACAAGAAAGCCATATTTTAAAACACGAAAAAGTTCTGATGTTTTAAATGGGTCCAGAATATTGCAGGTATCGCCCTCTCGGAGCTACAAGCTAGGTAATAGGAAATTTGAATTTGTCGTTCTAAAAAGCTCCCAAATATAAATGTTTGTGGTCCAAGTAACACTAGTTAAGAATTTATTAAAAAGAAACGAAAAACGACAAATTTGCCTAAAACGCGATATTTTTGTCAAGACTATATTTCAGTGAATTTTGTCACGTTAGTTGAGCACCACCATGTATAAAAATATTACAACGTCGCACAAGAACTCAAACCTTCAGCTCAAAGTTGAAAATATAATATATAATAATAATAATAGCAATAAAATAAACACTAAATTAAACGTTTCCAATCCTAGTTAGTCACCTTTTGAGCCAATTGAAAATTTCAAAAAATGTAAATTTTTCTTAATAAATGAGTTGCTACTGCAAAATATGTATATTAAAACATTTATTGTCCTCAGTGATTGGAAATTTTATGGTGTTTTCACAGCGCGCAAGTATTGATAATAACATCGATAAACAACGGCCACAAGGTGGAATGAGCTGTAGATTACACAATCACTGTGTATTGTTCCTTAAAACAGAAATGAACCCAAACAATATGCAGTTTTCAATGCAATCAGCAATTGGAAAAAACTACGCATTTTTCAATTAAGTGCATACAATGGTAAAGCCATTTTCATTTTAATTTTCCATTCAAAATAAAAAACAATAAAATGCTTATGGAACTTGCAAAATATGTGCTTCTCTGATTCATGTATTTTGCCCAAAATTGAACGCTAAAAGTAACTAAAGTGCAAAATTAAAGCGCTTTGTCTAAGAGAACCTAGAGACAAAAAATCGCATACAGATGCGACGAAAAACACCTTTAAAATTGCATATGTATTTAGCCGCGAAATTAACTCCTTTCCAAATGTGCTGTGTACAAATAGAGTGCGTTTGCGACGAAAAGAACAAATTACTTTGAAATGTTTAAAAATTTTACAAACAGATTTTTCATTTTCATTTTGTATACAAAGCCTTTTAAACGTGAGTTACAACGCCATTGACATTTTTAATATAATAAGTACTGTGTACATTATGAAATTTTTAGGAGACATTAGAACGCAAAAAAAAATTCCCCTTTTATGGCACCTACTAGACTATTTGATTTTTTTATTAATAATAGTAGTAGTAAACATCTTTATTTCTAAAAAAGGCTATCGACCTATCGGTCTTTCTGCCCTTGTTTAATACATGTAGTCTTAATCTAAATAAAAAACAAATATGAAAATTCTCTAATTCTAGGTCAGCAATATTATTAAGTAAAATTTCAGTGGCAAGAAGAAATTATTTTATTGTCCACTAGTCAGTTGCGTTTGTAAGTGTTCGAGTAGCGTTAATGTAGGGAAACGGAAGCGGGATTGTCTGGTTGGTCTTGTAAGACAAAGGGGATTCAGTATGGTCCAGTTGTAGGGGTTGTTTGTCCATTTTGTCTGTAGATCTTTGTCATGTTTGTGCGTTCGTATAGTAGTTGGGTGGGGGGGTTGTGTAGTGGGTTTTGGGGGTGTCTTATTCGTGTTATTAGTCTTAGTGCAATTTGTATATAACGTTTTCTCCTTTCTGTTCCGTTGGTCATGAGTATATGTCCAAAGTCTAGCAAGGGTCTACAAATAGCTTTATATGTTTTGGTGGCGGTGTTTGTGCTAATTCCTCTGTCTTTGTAGGTTAGTGATCGGAAGGGTTTTGTTCTCTTTATTGTTTCTGCCCTGATGTTTCGTATGTGTTTAGTGAATTTAAGTTTGTGGTCAATTGTGATTCCAAGGTATTTTACGTCGTTTTTTGGTTGTGTCGTTTGGCCGTCTGCAGTTATTGTAGGGGAGTCAGCGTTGAGTCTGTGGTTTGTGAGCAGAAGTTGGTTTTTTGACGCGTTTGGTGTTAGTCTCCATTTATAAAACCATGTCATTGTGTTGTTTGTTAGTGTTTGGAGTCTTTGAGCTGCTCTCTCAGTAGTTTTGTCATGTACAATAAGTGCCGTGTCGTCTGCGTATTGTAATATGTATGCCGATCTGTCGATTTGATTTTTGTCTGGTAAGTTGTAATTGTATATGTCATGGCAGTATATATTGTAGAGAAACGGTGAGAGCGGGGATCCTTGAGGGAGCCCTTGTTCAGGGGAAAAAGAAAATGACAGTGTTTTGTCAATTCGTACTTGTAGTTGTCTGTTTTCTAGTAAGTTCTTTATGGTGTGTAGTAGATATGTTGGTGTGTGTAGTTTGTATAGTTTGTATAGTAAGCCTCTATGCCAGACACTGTCAAAAGCCTTGTTAATGTCCATAAACAGGCAAGCTGTCTTTCTGTCAGTTAGGTGGGTAGTTTGTATATTGTTGGCCAAAATAAAGAGCGAGTGAATATGAACAGTCGAGTGATGCTGTTTGAAACCAAATTGGTAGGTAGGTATATATTTTCCAATCACTTTTTCAAGCCGCTGCTTCATTATGTATTCAAAAATCTTGCCCAGCACCGGAAGTAGTGTAATTGGTCTGTAGTTGCTCGGTTATGTATTGTCCAGTCCATTTTTGGGTATAGGGATTATTAAGCCGTTTTTCCATGTTATTAATAATATTTTCTAGCTGTGCTACATTTTAACTACACCAGCAGATAAGATGGATGGATGGATTTTACTACATTCACTTTTATAAATCTTTGTTAACTACCGTAAAATATTAACTCGCTCAAAAAAATAAAAGCGACCCTTCGGTCAGTTTTCGTCGCTCTTTCAATTTGAATTTCGAATGCGTCTCCAAACAACTAAACTGCAAATATCTCAAGCACGAATGAATGTGAGACTACGAGAAGATGAGAGAATTACTAGAATAATGAGACTTACACCAAGTGGCATTATGCAAAAATACCACCAAAAATATGCACTTTTAAAGAGATTTGCCTATGCCTGACAGCGCTCTTCAATGTGCACGGAAAAAAATAAAATATTTTTTTTGCTCATTTTAAATATCGATTATTGCTACAAAGAAAGATCAAGTCAAATCTAATTATAGAATGGAACGCTTTAAAATTCCCTTCTAAACGCACGTTAAAATATTTGCACATGATTAAAAAACACCTTGTATATCATGTGGACCATCGCATAAAATATAAGGGACCAAGTACATGTATTTCCTTCCAGAGACCGTCTACCTTTTTAGGAAAATATTTAAGACAAAATTGCCCTTTCTTGGATATTTTGAAGAAATTTATGTAAATCGCAAATTATAAAAATGAGTGAATATAATTTCTCAAAAAAATAAAAAGTGCACTTTTGAAAAAACATTTCTATCTTACAATGTCGCTACCAGAAGTTGACTCTTTTCTAAAAAACACTTTGCATAAAAACCATTTATTTATAAAGCTATAAATTTGGGGGCCTCCGTGTGTGTGTGTGTGTGTGTGCGTGCGTGTGTGGATGTGCGCGCACGTTTGTATTCATGTGTTCGTGCGCCATAAGCGCTTGCATTTATGAAATTAGGCTCTTTTGTATAATTAGTGTTAATACATTTGCATCAATCCATCACCCGTTAGTGTGGTATAAATAAAAACACCTAAAATATAGCTTAAAATGAAAAAAGGGGACAAACTCGTTCCATGTTCAAGAATACGGAAGTATGCAAGTATTCAGCAAGTTCTGTGATCCGGAATCATATCAATCAATTCATTAATATAGTTACCAATAGCTGCAACTAATTCGGCACTTTTTTCAGTCAAAAACCCTCCAAAACTCACATATTTTAAATTTAAACCGCATATTTAATACAAGTTTTGAAATGACAACACACTATCTGTCATGCGTTGGTTCCCTTACAGAGCCGTTCTACATCTGAACTATTAAAATGAGGATAACTACCTGTAAAGTAATTGTTGATACCTCACGCTGATGCATATTTACGAAGTTATCAACTGTATATGTTCTGAACAAGCATTTGAAGCCCCAATAAGACAAATAATCCAAAATAATAAATTCTTTAAATCCACTTGCGCCCGCAGATAGGCGCACCCTAGACCTAACCCCATATATTCTGACACTTTGCAGCAACCCATCAAAAACCATAACAAACAATAACACTTCTAAATACTTAATATTTCCTGGGCAGTTTAAGCTAGTTTTCCACATTCCAAGCAAATGTCGCGCTCCACTAGGTTCGATACCAAAAAAGTGAATTCAGAACTGGTAACTCTAACATATGGCACCCTGGTGGCTCAAATGGTTAAGGACTTAGAGAATCCAGACGATGTTAGCAAACAGTTGGATCGCATCGGTTACAACATGGGAATTCGCCTGATTGAGGATTATCTTTCGAAAACCGGCTCAGGACGGTGCCTGGACCTCAAAGACACCGCAGACAAAATACAGACAGCATTCCGGATGTATTTGGGAGTGCAGCCCAATGTGGTCAACTGGAGTCCGGCAGGAGACGAGTTTTCCTTCAGTCTGGACAGCAACCCTCTGACAGAACTGGTGGAACTTCCAGACGACCTCAAACAGCTGAAGTATTGCAACATTATTTGCGGCGCCATCCGAGGGGCTTTGGAAATGGTGCAACTTGATGTGCAAAGCTGGGTGGTTCAAGACCAGCTGAAAGGGGACCCAAATACTGAAATTCGAGTGAAGTTCATTAGGAGATTAGAGGACGCAATGCCAGCTGGCGAGGACTAGGACCCCCGATGGGATGTGCATTAATTAGCTTTATTTATTTGCCATGTATTTTCAGCAATGGAGAAAAACTCTATTGGGATGTAAGTAGTACACCTTTCTATATTAAAACATTTGTCACGAATTATTGGCTTAACACCAAAGGTTGGATTTTGACCTCCTGGTAGAAGTCACTTAGTGGTTGCTCCCACCTTTTCTCAAAGTAAATGTTCAACAAAAACTCAGCAGATTGGCCAGTTCTGAGCGCCCAGGGCAAATAGTTGCTCAAATACAACTGTCTATGCTTGGTTTTGAGCCTTAAAGGCCCAAAAATCGCCCCACTGATACACATGGGCAATTTAAACTGAAGCGCCTCCACCCACTTCACTGTAACTTCGCCCAACATGTTCGTGGGCATTTGCAGAATGGTATGTATCAAATCATGTGCTTCTCTATATCTTTGCACCACATAAGCCAGTTCCATATCATCTACGAACTGGACAGTCATCCTACTATCTGGAGTAACTCTGTTCTTGGCCAGGAAGCTGTAGTAGGCGCCTCCTAGGGTATCTTCTGGTAATTTTTGCAACTTGTCCAAGTCTACAGTTTTGGTGTTTATTCTCGGTCGATCCCTCAATATCTGCTGTCCCTCGTCTGACTGTTCCATGCAATTTTTCATGTATCTTAAGGCTTGGTCGCCAGTAGTTTCCGCCAGGCAGGCAATCATATCGCCTCTATGCGGATTTAAAATCGATACTGCAGCCGAGCCCACTGTGAGCAGCGATCTTTGGAAGAAATTTGTGGGGCAATGATGCTTTTCGAAGTCATCTTCAAATCTACTGCCAGCACCAGAACAAAGGGTTTTCTTCAGTACCAATCGGCAGCTTTTGGGAACGGAAAATAGGAGCCGCATTTGGTTTTTGTAAAAAGGGGGCCCTTTTACATAATGACCGTGGATTTGTTTACCAACAACGGCTGACAGGTGTCAGAAAAGTTAGGTTATTTGCTTCGCCTTTGTGTGCACTGATGCCAGGCAACTGCTCAAGCGATTTTAACAGGAGTTTTGGCTGATCTCAGGTGCCGCCAAGGGCTAATTTAGTAATAATACACTTGTAATAGACAAAATGGTGCAGCATTTATTTCAAGGAATACGTTAAATGATCCAATAAAAGTGATAAATGTTGACTTTGTGGCAACAGCACAAACAACAAGAAGTTAATTTGTTGGTTAGAATCCACAATGCGAAAGTGATGTTTGTTAGTGACCCTAGTAATGTTCTCATACCGCTAAAAAGCTGAATAAAACAGTACAACAGCTGCAATTCGAAATGTATCGCACAGATAAACAGTTTATGAAAAACCCTGCAACTGCACAATCCCGAATTTATATTGGGGGCATTCCAAAAGTCATAATAGCTGACGATTTAGAGGCAAAGTTTTCCAAACATGGCAAAATTATGGGTCTAGTGATCAATTCCGGGTTCGCTTTCATTCAGTACGAATTTGAGAATGAAGCTCAGAGTGCTATTAGGATGGAGAATGGCACCATTATGATGGGACGCAAGATTATAGTTCGACAATCTTTTGCTGGAAAAGACAGTGGAGCTCCACTGAATAAGAGTGTGGTGCCAGTTAAAGTGGAGGCCCTGCCGCAAGGCCGGGAAACTGAGTCTTCTGGGGGCAACAACAGGATTCAAGAGGATAGAGGCTTGCAATTTGAGCCCTCTGATGAACCCAAAAAACCCATAAAACCCATTGACACTCAAACGAAGGTAGGAATAATTCGGGCGCATTCTGTCTCAGTTTAAAATTGCCTAGTCAATTTCCAATCACTGAGGACAATAAATTTGCATTTTTCGGTGGCGTGCGGTGAAATTTGAAAGAATTGAAGCAATTTATAAAAACTCAACTATTTTTAAAGCAATTGGATTTTTCTATCATTTTTTGTAAACTCGTCTATAATGTCGTTGTAGAAACGGGGATGCTGCCTCATTCCCCCATAAGATTGTTTTCATTTGCTCAAAGGGAAACACTAGAGAGACGGTCTTGTTATGTCGAGTTTCGCAAGTCTTTATCCGTTTTAGCGTTGAAAAACTACATTCCACGGAGGCACAAGTAGCTGGAATTTTCTACACTAACTGACGTTATTTCACAAACTCTGAATATGTGTTCTCCTAAACGTTTTTTTTTAATGTTAATAACATTAATTGTGTTATGATGCATTGTGTTTTCCCTCACTGCCTTGAGTCTCATACATTTTAATCGCTACGTAGACAAAAACTAAGCTCACCACTGGATCAGCAGCCCATTTAATGTCTTTTTTGCACCAATTTTTCGAATTTTCCTATACTATTTGGCTATACTTAGAGAAAAGTTGATGGCACCATTCCATTCAGCAGCTCAAAATACGTAAGAAAAAATAGCTTCAATAATGAAAATCCGAAATTTAGACCGGGTTTTAGAAGCAAGAACAAATTAACACGTTTTTCCCATAGAAAATCAATCGGAAAGTTGAGGTGCTTTGAGGCCCGTGATAAATCGATTTTAAAAGTGCAATTCCTTTTTGCGCAGACTTTTTAGTGCCTATAAAGGGATTTTAACCCGGGAACAAAGTCCCCGAAGAAAAAAATCTAAGCTGCGGCCTAATGGACACATTACACACTATTTCACCATGAAATCAGTATCAAAATGAAACTGGCGTGAAAATATTGCTATTTTCTTCCATGTGTAAACCTTTACTGGCGTGTAATGACCCGTTTTCTTTGAAAAATATGGATATATGTTCATACACTAGTTTTGTATTTTTTAAATATTGAATTCATTTAAATTTATAATTTTTTATTATTAATTTTTTTATAACCTTTTTTAAATACTAACTAACAAAAGTTCATAATTTTATTTACTTCAAATGGACTTGCACCACTTTCAAAGTCAGCAAAAAGCAAAAGTCTTACATTTACAAAATATTAACAACGGGATTATTTTTATACATTTTTTATTAATTACTTCAACAATAAAAAATAAATAACAAAATAAAAAGACTAGTTCAAAATTTACCATTCAGCCAAAATTATTTATACTCTTACTATTAATATATTTTAACTTTTTTTATTTTTGTCTTGATGTATTGGAGGGATATATGGTAATAAATCAATCATATCTTTATTTTTCGTAAGTGATGGGTCTGGGTTGATGATATAAACGTGTTGGTACTATATTGCCAAAGTTCTGTGGTCTTCCCCGTGAGGGCAATAAGTTTAGTGATTTAAAACCTTCATGAAGTTTCATAAATGAAGTTTCATAAAGCATTCTATATGGTTTGCTTTTTAAAACCCTTATCCAACATATCTTCAACCCATTTTCTTCTTTACCATCAATATTTTTCCGCCTTCTTAGATTGCATCTTCTAAGGGTTTTGTAGAACCGAAGCCAGCTTGTTTCATTTTCTAAATGCTTCAAGCAACAATAAGCAATTTCTTGTACATATTAACATCATTATTAGTGATGAGCAAAGCAAGACCAAGACCAAGACTTGCATGGTCTTGATCTTGGTCTTGTTCTTGCATACATAGTCTTGGTCTTGCAGCAAGGGTCTTGCAAGTCTTGCTTTAACATATGCCGTAAAATTAGACAACATTTATTTAATAATAACTATAACAATAATTGAATTAAAAGATAATAAGAATCAATACGAAACAACTTTTAAAATCTCAGACTATTTGCTATTTTAATAAATTTAATTATTGGGTAATTCAAAATTGTTGACCCGTAATTTTTCTTTGCCTATTAAGATCCAAAAGATCTTCATCCAGAGAAATCGAATATATTTTCAAGTAGTGTAATTTACATATTCTAACGAAAGTACAACCAATTTGGAATATCTACAGTAAGACGTAGATATTTAAATATTTTAATTGGGATTATTATTTATATTAATTATAAATTTTATGTCAAACTGGACTTACACCACTTTCAAAGAAAACGGCTCAAATGGTTCTACCGCCACTAAATCCATTCATGTTTAACTTAGCATAACTCCCAAACCAGAGTATTTCAAGTTAAAACAGAGAAGGCTTATCACTATACGCGCTAATCGTGACTAATTTCCTTTGATAAACACAAGATGGAAGAAGTAGATGACGGCCCCAACATCCGGCCTCCGCCGCAAATTTTCAACGAAGATAGAGGTAGAAGAGGTGGACCAATTCCGGTTAGAGGTCGAAATCGGCCTAGGGAAGGATTTGACCCGTTTGAAAGACCCCCGTTTCCAGATAGAGGGTCAGTACATGCAGACAAATCTCACACTAGTCGTTTTGCTACAGTTTGGTTGCTTTCTTTTAAAGACTCGGCCCATATTATGAAGACTATGGTCCGCCGCCGCCTCTAGCAGCTCTAGCTCCGGACATGCCTCCGCCTCCAGACCGAAACGATTGCGAGATTATTGTGGTTTCGCGCATGCTAACGTGAGTGCAATTTCATTATTAAAAATCTCAACTGGTGGTTTGCGCTCGGCGCTGCAACCACTGCTGAAGATGTAACGCACTCATGCTTGCAAAACGTCAAGACTAAATTCTTTTTCAATGAGACTGAGTGAAACATGCGGTTTCAGAGAATATGCAGAGTTTATAGAATCGAGGCTCAAACAGATGGGTCTAATAGTCGACCTGTTATTTCCCAATGAAGACGTGGCTATAGGGAAAGTCCTAGCGAACATATCCAGCAGGGGTTGCTTGTATGCCATATTGGTGATGCCGCAAAATGAGGAGCAGCGAAGTTTAACTCTGAACATTTTACATGGGATTCCTCAAGGTATTCTCAGGGAGCAATTCTTCTTCAATGCCCTGATTTCATGAATTTTCACAGAGCACCGAAATATGCCCCTGGATGATGCAGTTCTTCTAGTGCAGAGAAACTTTGAGGCCTACATGAGAGGCGAAAAGTCGCCTGACGACTCGGTAAAGTTGAGTTTATCCGACAGACACCCCATTCCTGTTCAGGTAAGAAAACAAATGTAAAACCCACCGTGAGCTCAATTCGGTTTGTTGTCAGATGCTTCTGAATCTGCTAGCAGAAAATCGAATGCTGAGCACGTCTCAATATGACCGCATTATCAAGTACCTTCAAGAGCGGCGAGATTTACAAAGCGCACACGAGATCACCGAAGGAATTAGTCAAGCGTCAAATGAGGCGCCGAGGGACAAACAGACGGAGCTCCAAAGTCGAATTCTCAACATATTGAATAAAACGAATCAGTCCGTGATTCCGAAGTCCATAACATCAATCGACTCCGCTGCACAAGAACCAGCCACGCCCCTGTTAAAAGACCCATCTGTTCAAAAGGCTTTGGACAGCATCCTGTCTGGAGACATGTTTAAGAGCTTAACCGAACGACTATAATCATTAAAAATGGCTTGGATGACGTGATCGCGGTAAGCTTTAAGTAAGTTCTTTTCCAGTCTGGTTTCAGTGCAAGCAAATTTATGTGAATATGAAGTTCTTGAAATCCAGCTGAAAGGTGGACAACACACATAGTTTTAGTTCGTAAAGTTGCTTTTTCACACTACAAATGTGTGAGCCGTACATTGTTAGTAACAGACAGAGTTTCATAAATCATTTTATTTACACAATTAGAAAAAACAATTATAATGTCGTGCCCCCGCCCCAGGAGTTTCAGTTCCTAAACCAGACAACCGCTGAGGCAAGATAACATATCAGAAAAACCTGAAATTTATCAGTTAATTCTTCGAGCGCAAGCGGTTAGTTCCACTGAAAACGGTGCTCAAACCTTATTAATTAACATCAACACTTTCTAGTCACACCTCAGAAATTAATTATATTATAATAAAAACATAAAATAATATAAAACAATTCTTCTAAAAGATTCTTAGTTGACGAACGACGTGTTGAATTGATATATTTTCCAATTGTTTTAATTACACAATTAAACTATAAATTTGCGGGAATTTTAAAATCCCAGAAATGGCAGGTGCAAATTAACAGGGGCATAACGGCGCTGCAGGGCAAAAATTGAGGTAGTTTCTAATCCAACTAAACTATACACCTGGCAAATCGACAATATTCTATGGCGAACATGCCCACGGTTATTGGAAAAATTATCCAAGGCGCCCTAAGTTTTATACAAGTAATTGATTGAATATTTCTACACCCGCTTATATATGGTTTCACGTAAGGTAAACCCTCAAAATTAAAAACTCTAATTCACTGATAAACACTGATTCACCCTACCTATTTCATTTCATCCATGAGTGTTAAAAGAACGAGCGTCAAGTTATGGCATATTCTTAAAAAGTTAGAATCTGCAACACCTGATCAGCTGTATTGTTAACCATTGCGACAGTTAACAGGAATTTGTGAGTGTAATTTACGTATTTCTTGTCACTATAATAACTGAATTTCTGGGGAAATCCAAACAGGCCATTTTAGAATTAGAAACGATCATTTCTTCCTTATTCGAATCATATTTTACGGACAACATCAAGATAGAGTATCGAATCAAAGTAGCGCACTTGGGCTGTTGAGAGTAAAACGTCTTAAAATTAACTAACCGTAATCTACGAACACTTTTTTAATGCTGGCTACAATTGTTCTGGTGTACATCGATTCGAGCATTGTACAGACCATTCATTCTACGTATCCCAAATGATCTACACTTGGGTCTTTGTCAAGCCGTTGAAGCTACATAAAGGCCAACCCATGACGAAAATACAGTATGAGGAACATTCAGGTTTATATTAACATATGAGGCGCTAGTTTAGGACACATAACTTTAAATTGTTTCTCGTGCTAGATTATGATGACTAAAGCTCCGAATATTAAATAGGTTTTCGTATATGTTGTTTGGAGTTGGATGAAATTTGCTAATAACATAAAGCTACATGCCCAGACAAGTTTCAACACGAATTGTACATAAATGGTAAATTATCAACTATAAAGTCTAATCAAATACGCTATCGACACTGTCATCTGCAGGGCCATCGAAAATCATGCCCTGATTGTGCATTTCCCCTTCGCTCCCTGAAAAATGCAAAAAGTTCACTTGCATTATCCAATAAATCGGTATTGGTTCAATTATATTTTGCTGCTATTTGCAACTTTCAAACGCCGAGTAGATGGAAATCTACTATAATTATTAGGCATTTAGTTCAGCAAAGAGAAGCAACTAAATTAAAACTAGAATAATAAAAAAAAGTGCAAACAATCCTTAACAAGACAGACTGCAAGAACGTTAGTTATTTCAGCTAAAAACCGTCTGGCTAAGTGATTCAGATGTAGATTTAAGATAACGCAACTTCAATAACAAGACAACATTGTTGTTCAAATTATCTCAATTACAAATTGACTGAAGCACAGAAAAACATCCACTAACTACAAAATAAAGGCTTAATGCCACTTAAACTGGAGATAATAAAATTTAAATATTTCAAAATCTCTTAATAACTCAAAATTTTCAATATTTAAATTTGGGCTTTAAATATTTCAAAATCCTTATTTCCTCAAAATCCTTGATACTTAAATTTGGGCTTTAAATATTTGTGTAAATATTCCATAATTTCAAAATCTCTCAAACTCTTCAATATTTAAATTTGAGGCTTTAAATATTTCAAAATCCTTATTTCTAGATCTTTCATAATTTCAAAATTTTTTATATTTAAATTTGGGCTTTAAATGTTTCAAATCCTTATTTCTATATCTTTTATATTCTATAAGACTAATATTTAAATTGGGGGCTTTAAATACTTCAAAATCCTTACTTCTATTTCTTTCATAATCTACAAATTTCTGGTATTTAAATTTGGGCTTTTCTAAACTTTCTGCAATCCTGATTTCTAGGTTTTTCATAATTTCCAAATTTCTGGTATTTAAATTTGAGTTTTAAATACGTCAAAATCCTTACTTCTATCTCTTTTATATTCTATAAGACTCTAATATTTAAATTTGAGGTTTTAAATACGTCAAAATCCTTACTTCTATCTCTTTTATATTCTATAAGACTCTAATATTTAAATTTGAAGCTTCAAGTATTCTTAAATCCTGATTTCTAGATCTTTCATAATTTCAAAACCTTCAATATTTAAATTTGGGCTTTAAATATCTCAAAATCCTTATTTCTAGACCTTTCAAATTTTCTGGTATTTAAATATTTCAAAATCCTTATTTCTAGGCCTTTCATACCTATAAATTTCTGGTATTTAAATTTGGGCTTTAAATATCTCAAAATCTTCAATATTTAAATTTGGGCTTTAAATATTCTGAAATCCTGATTTCTAGCTCTTTCACAATCTCAAAATCTTCAATATTTAAATTTGGGTTTTAAATACATCAAAATCCTTATTTCTAGATCTTTCATCATCTCAAAATCCCTCAATATTTAAATTTGGGCTTTAAATACCTCAAAATTATTCCTAGGTCTTTCATAATCTCAAAATCTCTAATATTTAAATTTGAGGCTTTAAATATCTCAAAATCTCTTAATAATTCAAAATTTTGATACTTAAATTTGAGGCTTTAAATATGTCAAAATCCTTATTTCTAGATCTTTTATAATCTCAAAATCTTCAATATTTAAATTTGGGCTTTAAATATTCTGAAATCCTTATTTCTAGATCTTTCATAATTTCAAAATTTTCAATCCTTAAATTTCAGGCTTTAAATATTTCAAAATCCTTATTTCTAGACATTTCATAATTTAAAAATTCTTCAATATTTAAATTTGAGCTTTAAATACTTCAAATCCTTATTTCTAGGTCTTTCAAAATCCCTCAATATTTAAATTTGGGCTTTAAATATTTCAAAGTCCGTATTTCTGGATCTTTCATAATTTCAAAATCTCTAATATTTAAATTTTAGGCTTTAAATATCTCAAAATCTATCAACATTTTAAATCTTCCATATTTAAATTTGGGCTTTAAATATTTCAAAATGCTTATTTCTAGGCCTTTCATCATCTCAAAATCCCTCAATATTTAAATTTGGGCTTTAAATACTTGTCTTTAAGTACTTTAATACTGTCATTATTTCAAAATCTCTAATATTTAAATTTGATGCTTTAAATATTCTGAAATCCTGATTTCTGGATCTTTCATAATCTCAAAATTTTCAATATTAAATTTGGGCTTTAAATATCTCAAAATCCTTATTTCTAGGTCTTATAATCTATAAGATTCTAATATTTAAATTTGAGGATTTAAATACTTCAAAATCCTTACTTCTAAAATATAATTTTCAATTAATTATCTGAATTGGCTTAACTGGAATCCAAAAAAGAGGAAAACAGCAATCAGAGGCAATAAAAAGTGTTAAGCAATGATAAAATACAACGGGTTGTTTCATACCTAAATTGAGACTGTCTGGTGGATACACTGGCGTTGGGGGTGATTCTGGACTTTCTAAAAGATCGTTATTTAGTCCAATGGCCGGATCGAACGCTTCCTTTATTTGACTACTGGCCCCTTTGGGGTCCAAATCCGTCGCCCAGCTGAAGTATTGCAATGCCAGATCCGTATTTCCCATCTTTTTGTGCACTTTTCCTGCAAAAGACCCATTTCAGTTGCAAGCATCGCAATACTATGTTGCAGTTTAGTTTACCTATTAGATAGTAAACTGACGACTCTTTTGGTACAATCACTTTAAGTTCTTCGAGTTCTTTAAGCGCTTCCGCGTGACGACGCAATGCGAAATATATGGAACCTCGATGGAACTTGCATAGAGCCGATTTTGGGTTGTTGGCAATGGCTCTATTAAACGTAGCTAATGCTTTCTCAGTCTGGAAAATAAAAATTCAAAATTACACCCAAAGTTCTTAGCGTTTGAATTTTACAAAAAAATTTGTAAACTGTTTTCTGGGGCGTTAAACGCCCTGTAAGTGCGCTACTAAATATTTTCGGGTCGACGTTTATATGGCAAATTAGGGTCATTTTACTGGGTGAAGTATAAATATTACAAAAGGCAAGTCTAGGGATTATTGAAAGAATGAAAATAGTTGACTAGACCATTTCAACATTGGTAAAAAATGAGGGGTTTTTCCTCTTGAATTGGGCCCTAAATTGTAAAAAACGAGCATATTTGAGCAAAAAATGCCGAATTTCGGTTGTCTTGGATGGCTTTATTTTGGTTATAAACCTTTTCCGACTGCATCCGGGAGATTGCCTTTTAGGAGCCCTTATTTAGTGAAACCACATTGCAAAACTTTGCCTCCTTTTTCCAACATTTAAACACAGGTTTTGGAAAGAAAACCGTAATTAATGCCGCTTTTGCGTTCTTTACATAGAAGTTTTGATGGCTATATTGTGGTTTTAAAAAATCGGACTGTACTCAAGGCTTTGCTTTAGATTTAAACCCCGAAGTATTGAAAAAACACTGAACAATAGCTGAATAGCGCCTTCGACATTTTGACAAGATGCGACGAAAAATACCTTTTACTGAACAACATTGCAGAACTTTGCGCTTAAAGAGATCTGAATATTAAACAGATTTAGGAAGGAAAAACGACAACTAATGCCCAGTTTTGGGGAGTGTCTAACCGAGCTTCGTGGTGATAAGACGTGCACAGTATCAGCGTATATATTTAAAGCAAGGTCGTTTACACTACGGCAAAGAATTTGAAGAATCCAATCACATTTATCGTTCATCGAGAATATACGGGTCTAATTCAAACGAATGGATGAACAATGGGAGTTCGCAAGAATCCGAATCGGATTATGCCTTCCAGGATGGTGGGTTCAAAAAGCCACAATCGAAAAAAAGGGGTAGAAGACCGAAGACGACCCAGCCAACCCCCACAACGCCAACACCTGAGGCCAAGCGAATAGCTTTGGATCATCAGACAACAACCAAACAACATCAAAACAATCTCCAACGTATTCGCACACATTCATAGCGAACACAATACCGTCCATCACCAGAGTCCAACTTGCAATCAGGTGGGAGGAACTCAACCCCAACAACAAGGATGTGATTATCAGACAAGATAATTACTTCCTAATCAAAACCAACCAGGAGGACAAAACATCAAAAATTTTACAACTAAAACAAGAAAACACTGTAACAAGTTACAAATGACAAAAAAACGATAACCTCCCACTAATCCGACAACAAAGATCAAACCACCATATTACAGCCACATATTCAGTGGTTGCTACTGGAGTGGACCTTGAAATCACGGACGAAATGTTCCTGAAACATCTGGAAAAATCAGGTCTGATAATTAGATTCTGCAAAAGAATTATATCTCGCTCCTGATTCCTGCTCCTTGCACCAAATGCAACTCGTTTGAACACCGGACCGAAACCTGCAAAACACCAGCTAAATGCAACAAATGCCTTGGCCCTCACTCAACATTCAGTTGCAGTTCTTCGCTTCCCGTCAAGTGCGCTGCCTGCAACTCGGACGAGCATGCGGCATGGAGCGTAAAGTGCTCGAAGAAGCCAACCAAGATAAACGATCAGTGGTATCCCCAATGTTAGAATTAAGTGTCTGAACAAGAGAACCTCCGAGGTTTCGGATGCGATAACTAAGGATAACAGAATACACTCACCAGTAACAACTCACGATCTCATATTAAACAAATACAAACATCAAATTAACAACTCTACCAACACTAACAGAGAAGATTTGATAAAAAAAATGCGAAAACAATTTATTGAAGATTTTGACATCGGCACCTTGAACAATTGAAACCCCATGAACAATTAAAACAAACAATCACTAACATAGACCGTTTAACATGAGACTACTTTACGCCAACATCAACGGACTTAACAGTAAAAAACCACTTATTTACAATTACATAGAACAAAACGGCACAGACTGCTGCATATTTGTAGAGACTAAAACCAAACTAGGACAGACACCAACGTACAGAAATTGGCAGTATATCTATAGGCATGGAAATACCATCAATCATGCCAGAGGCGGGGTCCCAGCTCTCCTAAAACCAACATTTAAACTTGGAAGAGCAAATCCTTGTTCCTTCAACCACTCTCTGAACAACTGCATACATTTTACGATACCCTACCTAAATACACCCACACTCCAACTTAGAACAAAACATATTGACCAAAGCAAGCATCTATAAATATGCAATAATTATAGGCGACATTAATCTGAACAAAAACAAAACGAAACAGCTTAAAAGATTTCTACAAAATTCGGACTTTATAAAACAGCACACACAAGAAACTTAACAAACACCATCAACAACATAAACTTAACCAACGAAGTTGGATCCGACCACCTGGCTATTACGTTTAACATAGACTTCCAACATACGCAACCTACCTCCAGTACATCTCCTATAGAGAAAAAGTTAAACCTAACAAAGACTGACATAGACAAAGTGAAACAACATATACATTACTACATTCAATCGCAAGCACAGGCCATTTCAATAGAAACCATACAACAACAACTTTCACTAGCCATAGGAAAATTTAGCCCGGAAATAAAAATGCTTTCTACCGACATACACTACCCAAATTCATACTGAGACTCATAAAACAAAAGAGAGAACTGTACAGACTATATACAAACACTCAAAATAACGATCTAAAAAAGACACTGAACCAACTCAACAGAAACATTAAAACCTTGATTGGACAATACCGACAAGACAAATGGCTAGAAACATGTAAAGAAATACAAAAAGACAAAGGCAAAACATACTGGCGAAAAATTAAGAAACTAGCGCAATACAAAAAAACTAACACTACTGACACAATTGACGAAAACGGAATAGAACGGTACACGAACAAAGAGAAAGCTGACGCGTTCGCCAGACACTATCAAAGGGCCTTCAGCATATCGACAAACCCTAACTTCGACAATGACAACTGGAACTTGATCAACGACTGGTACTTGAACTATTTTAACAGCTCACCAAACTATACATACAAACTGATCACAGACACAGAATACGATGAAGCCCTAGCGCATATCAGAAACACAGCACCGGGAAAAGATAAAATAAAGGCAAAACTCCTGAAAAGCCTAACTCAAGAAACACACAAACTGATCCTAACTGAATTGAACAACTGCATCACAAATAACAAAATTCCAAAAACATGGAAAAACGGCTTAATAATCCCTATACCCAAAAATGGACTGGACAATACACAACCGAGCAATTACAGACCAATTACATTACTTCCAGTACTTTTTTTTGAGTACATAATAAAACAGCTACTTGAAAAACTGATCGGAAAATACATCCCTACCTACCAATTTGGTTTCAAACAACATCACTCAACTATTCATCCGCTCTTTATTTTGGCCAACAATGTACAAACAACTCACCTAATTGACAGAAAGTCGGCGTGTCTATTCATGGACATTAACAAGGCCTTTGACAGTGTCTGGCATATGGGATTACTCTACAAACTTCACAAACTCCACACACCAACATATCTACTCCACATCATAAAAAACTTACTCGAAAACAGACTACTACAAGTACGAATTGACAACACATTCTCTTTTCTTTTTCTCCTGAACAAGGACTCCCGCAAGGTTCCCCGCTGTCACCGTTTCTCTACAATATATACTGCCATGACATATACAATTACAACTTACCAGACAAAAATCAAATCGACAGATCGGCATACATATTACAATTCGCAGACGACACGGCACTTATTGTACATGACAAAACTACTGAGAGAGCAACGCAAAGACTCCAAACACTAACAAACAGCACAATGACATGGTTTTATAAATGGAGACTAACACCAAACGCGTCAAAAAACCAACTTCTGCTCACAAACCACAGACTCAACGCTGATTCCCCTACAATAACAGCAGACGGCCAAACGACACAACCAAAAAACGACGTAAAATACCTTGGAATCAGAATTGACCACAAACTTAAATTCACTAAACACATACGAAACATCAGGACAGAAACAATAAAGAGAACAAAACACTTCCGATCACTAACCTACAAAGACAGAGGAATCAGCACAAATACCGCCACGAAAGTATATAAAGCTATTTGAAGACCCTTGCTAGACTATGGACATATACGCATGACCAACGGAACAGAAAGGACAAAACGTTATATACAAACAACAGAACAAATTGCACTAAGACTAATAACACGAATAAGACACCCCCAAAACCCACTACACAACCCCTCCACCCAACTACTATACGAACGCACAAACATGACAAAGATTTTGGAAAGACTCTTACATCTACAGACAAAATGGACAAACAACCCCTACAACTGGACCATACTGAATCCCCTTTGTCTTACAAGACCAACCAGACAATCCCGCTTCCGTTTCCGTACATCAACGCTTCTCGAACGCTTACAATAGTAACTGACTACTGGGCAATAAATCCAAGATCTCTGTTTGCCAGAATTAAAATTATTCAATTAGTAACCCAGAATAAGATAATTTTTACCTTTATTTGTTTGTTTAAATTAAGACTGCATGTACTAAACAAGGGCCGAAACAGAAAGACCGATAGGTCGATAGCCTTTTTTAGAAATAAAGATGTTTACTACTACTGCCCATTTTTGGGTTGTCCAGATGGAGCACTTTGATGGCTAAATTTTTGTTTAAAAAATCGAAGTGTATTAACGTGTTCACGGCGCACTGTGTCACATTTTGGTTTTTCTTGTTTTAAAATCTTTTGAAAAACTTTTGATCTAATCAAATGATCGTCGTAATTTTGTCTTAATAAATCTTAAAAAAATATTAAATAAGGCCATTTAAATATTCGTGATTACCTAAGACTCATTTAAAAAAAATCACGACGATTCACCGATTAGATCAAAAGTTTTTTTGATTTTATAACAACAAAAACCAAAATGTGACCTTTTAAATAATACATTACTATAAAACGGTTGATTATTGAAAATAGCCGATTAGTCTCATGGACCGTTTCAATTATGCTTTGCAAAAAACCTTATTTAGCCTAAAAATTACCCTGAATGAAAGATCAAAATTAAAAAACCTTATTCTACATTCGTTACATCATTATTATGGTCAAACTAATTTGAAACGGTCTTAAGCTTAAAAATAAATATCCCGTAAACCCATGCTCATTTTACATGGAAAATAGTCATTTATCAAAGGAAACTGTTCGAAAACTCACCTGCTTTAAAGCGTGTTGCACCATACCAATATGGCACAAAATCACAGAACTTTTTGGATTAATCGACAACGCCCTACTATAATTCCACTCGGCCAAACTATACCGCTCTTGCTTCGAATAAATGGTTCCGATCCCAAACCAAGCATTATAATGCCTCGGGTTTATCCTTACAGCATTCCAGAAACAACTCATGGCCTTGTCCAGCTCTTCCGTTGTGATATATTCGTGTCCCAACAACGTGTAAGCATAGTGAAACTTTGAATCCACCTGTGGAGTTGAAGCACCCGAATTAGTGGAGAGTTTCAATTGATTGGAAGGAGAAGTAATCACCTGCACAGCCCTTTGAAAGAACTTGATGGCAGTGTCGTGTTCTTTGTGTAGGGAAAAACAGTTACCGCTCACACACCAAGTAATCGGATGGTTCCTGTTTGTGTTGATCAGGTCGTGAGCGAGTGCACTTAAAGCTACCTCTTTTTGCAAATGCCATAAAGCTGTAGAGTAGATATCCATGCACTCGAGCCGATGCGGATCTTGAGAGTGAACCTGTAGAAATAAGGAAGGGATTTCAATTTGTTTTTAATTAAAAATAACGATGGAAAACTAACCATTTGGAAATATTTAATGCTAGACTCATAATCGCTCATTTCGAAATAAGCGACCCCCATCAAGCAGTAAACCCACGACGTTTCGAATTGATTTAGGGGCAAGGAGGACAAAATCTGCAAAAGAAAACACAAATATTTGCAGCAAATATTCAACGAAAAATCCTCTATTTACCTGCACCGCCGTTTGGCATTCATAACTACTTAAAGCGACGTATGCCTGTCCAATAGTCCTCAGAAGATTCATCAGCCCATCTGTACTATGTTTTTGCAACAGCATCGCTTGCTGGATGCAGTTTTCTCCGCTGTTGTTGGAAAGGTTTTTTTTCGGTTTTCACGTCCGAAGTTATCGTTTCAGACCGTCCCTGCTCCAAGTTCTACGAATTTATGTAATCAATTATCCAAGCAAGAGACAAAATTTACAAAAAGGAGCAAAAATCAGCATCTGACGCGATTTAAATGAAATATTGGGAGTTTTTAGACTCAAGTATCTTCTTTAGAGTGCAATGTTTTATTTGTGAACTTGCAAATGCGTTAAAACGTTCATTTTTAGATCAATATTTACAAATAGCGCAACAAACCGCACCGGGTGTGGTTCATGCAAATTTAGACAGTTGTTAAGATTCAAGAGTCTTCTATAAATTGAACAAATTTCAAGTCCCTACTGGCTCTGCATTAGAAGTTAGGAATCTGAGCTTGGAGTCGCGTGAAAACGTTAATTTTTATACCAACTCTGACGAAAGGCACAAAAACCAGAATGTTATGCGAATTAAATGAAATTCTGGGCGTTTTTTGATTCGAGTCTTATTTAGACTGTAAAAATTTCAAGTCGCAACTTTTTGCGAAATAGAAGTTAAGAATTTTTATTCGTGAGCTTGCAGGTGCATGCAAAACGTTCATTTTTAGACCAACTTTTACGAAACGAGTAAAACCTGCATCTTATACAATTTAAATGAAATTTTAGGAGTTTTGAGATTCAAGTGTCTTCTTTAGACTGTACAAATTTCAAGTCTCTACTTGCTCTGGATTAGAAGTTATGAATTTGTATTCGCGAAAACGTTGCTTTTTGGACCAACTTTTACGAAACGAGCAAAAACCTGCATCTTATGCGAATTAAATGAAATTTTAGGAGTTTTTAGGGATTCAAGTCTCTTCTTGAGACTGTACAAATTTCAAGTCCCTACTTGCTCTGGATTAGAAGTTATTTCAAAATTTCCTGGGTTTCAGTCAATTTTATTGTTTATTATTTAAAATGTTACAAATACGTTTCGGTGTCTTTCTCCACCATCATCAGTTTGTATGTCTAGATGTTTCTACCTTTACATTTGGTTGGACATTCTTGAATGAATGAATGGGTCATTACATTTACAGTGAAGGTAGAAACATCTAGACATACAAACTGATGATGGTGGAGAAAGACACCGAAACGTATTTGTAACATTTTAAATAATAAACCATAAAATTGACTGAAACCCAGGAAATTTTGAAATAAATTGAAGTACAGTCAGGAAAATATGCACAACAATGAATTAGAAGTTATGAATTTGTATTCGTGAACTTGCGGATACGCGAAAACGTAAATTTTTAGACCAACTTTTACGGAACGAGCAAAAACCTACATCTTATGCGAATTAAATGATATTTTAGGAGTTTCAAGTCCCTACTTGCTCTGGATTAGAAGTTAGGAATTTGTATTCGTGAACTTGCGGATACGCAAAAATGTAAATTTTTGGGTAAATTTTTACGAAACGAGCAAATCCTGCATCTTATGCGAATTAAATAAAATTTTAGGAGTTTTTAGAGATTCAAGTGTCTTCTTTAGACTGTAAAAATTGCAAGTCGCTACTTGCTCTGGATTAGAAGTCAGGAATTTGTATTCGTGAACTTGCGGATACGCAAAAACGCAACTATTTAGACCAACTTTTACGAAACGAGCAAAAACCTACATCTTATGCGAATTAAATGAAATTTTAGGAGTTTTTAGAGATTCAAGTGTCTTCTTGAGACCGTACAAATTTCAAGTCCCTACTTGCTCTGGATTAGAAGTTAGGAATTTGTATTCGTGAACTTGCGGATACGCAAAAATGTAAATTTTTAGACCAACTTTTACCAAACGAGCAAAAACCTGCATCGTATGCGAATTAAATTCAATTTTAGGAGTTTTTAGAGATTCAAGTGTCTTCTTGAGACTGTACAAATTTCAAGTCCCTACTTGCTCTGGATTAGAAGTTAGGAATTTGTATTCGTGAACTTGCGGATACGCAAAAATGTAAATTTTTATACCAACTTTTACGAAACGAGCAAAAACCTGCATCTTATGCGAATTAAATGAAATTTTAGGAGTTTTTAGAGATTCAAGTGTCTTTCTTGAGACCGTACAAATTTCAAGTCCCTACTTGCTCTGGATTAGAAGTTAGGAATTTGTATTCGTGAACTTGCGGATACGCAAAAATGTAAATTTTTAGACCAACTTTTACCAAACGAGCAAAAACCTGCATCGTATGCGAATTAAATTCAATTTTAGGAGTTTTTAGAGATTCAAGTGTCTTCTTGAGACTGTACAAATTTCAAGTCCCTACTTGCTCTGGATTAGAAGTTAGGAATTTGTATTCGTGAACTTGCGGATACGCAAAAATGTAAATTTTTATACCAACTTTTACGAAACGAGCAAAAACCTGCATCTTATGCGAATTAAATGAAATTTTAGGAGTTTTTAGAGATTCAAGTGTCTTTCTTGAGACCGTACAAATTTCAAGTCCCTACTTGCTCTGGATTAGAAGTTAGGAATTTGTATTCGTGAACTTGCGGATACGCAAAAATGTAAATTTTTATACCAACTTTTACGAAACGAGCAAAAACCTGCATCTGATGGGAATTAAATGAAATTTTAGGAGTTTTTAGAGATTCAAGTGTCTTCTTGAGACTGTACAAATATCAAGTCCCGGCTTGCTCTGAATTAGAAGTTAGGACTATTTATCCGAGAGTTTGCATGTGCGTGAAAACGTTACTTTTTGGACCAACTTTTACGAAACGAGCAAAAACCTGCATCTTATGCGAATTAAATGAAATTTTAGAAGTTTTTGAAATTCAAGTGTCTTCTTTAGACTGGACAAATTTCAAGTCCCTACTTGATCTGGATTAGAAGTTAGGAATTTGTATTCGTGAACTTGCGGATACGCAAAAATGTAAATTTTTAGACCAACTTTTACCAAACGAGCAAAAACCTGCATCGTATGCGAATTAAATTCAATTTTAGGAGTTTTTAGAGATTCAAGTGTCTTCTTGAGACTGTACAAATTTCAAGTCCCTACTTGCTCTGGATTAGAAGTTAGGAATTTGTATTCGTGAACTTGCGGATACGCAAAAATGTAAATTTTTAGACCAACTTTTACCAAACGAGCAAAAACCTGCATCGTATGCGAATTAAATTCAATTTTAGGAGTTTATAGAGATTCAAGTGTCTTCTTGAGACTGTACAAATTTCAAGTCCCTACTTGCTCTGGATTAGAAGTTAGGAATTTGTATTCGTGAACTTGCGGATACGCAAAAATGTAAATTTTTAGACCAACTTTTACCAAACGAGCAAAAACCTGCATCGTATGCGAATTAAATTCAATTTTAGGAGTTTTTAGAGATTCAAGTGTCTTCTTGAGACTGTACAAATTTCAAGTCCCTACTTGCTCTGGATTAGAAGTTAGGAATTTGTATTCGTGAACTTGCGGATACGCAAAAATGTAAATTTTTAGACCAACTTTTACCAAACGAGCAAAAACCTGCATCGTATGCGAATTAAATTCAATTTTAGGAGTTTTTAGAGATTCAAGTGTCTTCTTGAGACTGTACAAATTTCAAGTCCCTACTTGCTCTGGATTAGAAGTTAGGAATTTGTATTCGTGAACTTGCGGATACGCAAAAATGTAAATTTTTAGACCAACTTTTACCAAACGAGCAAAAACCTGCATCGTATGCGAATTAAATTCAATTTTAGGAGTTTTTAGAGATTCAAGTGTCTTCTTGAGACTGTACAAATTTCAAGTCCCTACTTGCTCTGAATTAGAAGTTAGGACTATTTATCCGAGAGTTTGCATGTGCGTGAAAACGTTACTTTTTGGACCAACTTTTACGAAACGAGCAAAACCCTGCATCTTATGCGAATTAAATGAAATTTTAGAAGTTTTTGAAATTCAAGTGTCTTCTTTAGACTGGACAAATTTCAAGTCCCTACTTGCTCTGGATTAGAAGTTAGGAATTTGTATTCGTGAACTTGCGGATACGCAAAAATGTAAATTTTTAGACCAACTTTTACCAAACGAGCAAAAACCTGCATCGTATGCGAATTAAATTCAATTTTAGGTGTTTTTAGAGATTCAAGTGTCTTCTTGAGACTGTACAAATTTCAAGTCCCTACTTGCTCTGGATTAGAAGTTAGGAATTTGTATTCGTGAACTTGCGGATACGCAAAAATGTAAATTTTTAGACCAACTTTTACGAAACGAGTAAAAACCTGCAACTTATGCGAATTAAATGAAATTTTAGGAGTTTTTAGAGATTCGAGTGTCTTCTTTAGACTCTACAAATTTCAAGTCCCTACTTGCTCTGGATTAGAAGTTAGGAATTTTTGTTCGTTTGCTTGCAGATGCGTGAAAACGTTCATTTTGAGATCAACATTTACAAAGAGCACAATCAGCATCTGATGAGGTTTAAAAAAATTTAGTGAGATTTTAGATTCACTTGTTTTCTTGTTCGGGTTGTAAAAAGTTCAAGTCCGTTCTCGCCCTGCATTAGAAGTTAGAAATTATTATTCAATAGCTTGCAGTTGCGTGAAAAGCTTAATTTTTACACCAACTTTTACGAAAAGCGCAAGAATCAGCATCTCATCCGAATTAAATAAGTCTGGGGGTTTTTAGATTCAAATGTCTTCTTCAGACTGTAAAAATTTCAAGGCGCCACATGCTCTGGATTAGATGTTTGGAGTTTTTTTTTCAAGAGCTGGCAATTGCGTGAAAGCCTTAATTTGTAGAGCAGCTTTTACAAAAGGCGCAAAAACCGTTATCTCATGTGAATTAAATGAAATACTGAGTGTTTTTAGACTCAAGTGTTTTCTTGAGACTGTAAGAATTTGAGGGTCCCTACTCGCTCTGCATTAGAAGCTATGATTCTTCAAAACATTCAGTTTTAGATTAACATTTACAAAGAGCGCAACAATCAGCATCTGATGCGGTTTACTTAAACGCAAAAAGTGGATTTTGTAATTTGGAAAAATAGTTTTCATTCGAACACTCTGCTCTATGTTTCTTCGGATTAATGAACGTTTTGTATATTAAAACCATTGATAATCATTAAAAATTTAACACTTGCTTACTAAACACCACTTTAACATATCGTGAACTCACTCACCTGAAAGTTCTTGTTGATATTTTTTGTTAATCGCTGTTTCGTTTTCCTTGAGGGTGATTTGGGGGTGACGAATTTATTTCTTGTGGGCGATTTATTATTCTCTTTTACTGAATGGGAACTGAAAATCACTTAATATTAGACACTGGGATTTTTTGTAGACAAGGCAATCAATTGACTCACCTAAATAATCTGGAGCTCCGTCGAACGTTTTGATTCGGTTGCGTGTTTAATAAACCAGTCGGGGTCTTTGTTGGCACATTCGAAGACTGACTAAGAACAGGTTTGCTATTTTGAAAAATTGAGTCTTTAGCTCTACTAATGAACAACGATCCTTCCTGAAACGAATAAACAGAAATATATTAATTTAATTAATAGAAAAATACTCGAAAAAATCGAGAAAAAATGAGAATTTTCAAGTGCAGGTTTTAATCAAATTCTACTGAATGTTGTATTTTCTTCAACAGTTAGAATTTTTTCCATGTAGTAATCATTGGTTACATTAAAATGAGTCTCCTTATTAAACCGTTCATTCGAATAGCGGAAAATGAGTCCTGTTTGAAATTAATGATTTGCATTCTGCGGAAAGATTTTGGCGATCAGTTTAAACAGGATTAACTAACATTTTCCGAAGCTGAATGAGTGATGATGTTGATTACCTGAGCACTAATTTTCTTTGGAATTAACAGGGAATTATTAACTTCGGTAAAAGCAGGCGTTCCATTGTTTCGCCACTCACTGTTGTCGAACAATTGCCCAAAACTCGGACTCTACGAAACAGTCCATTAAAATGTACATGGACGTTGCTTAGAAGACTGCTTACCTCATTTCTTCTGCAATCATTTCGCATCTTCTGAGACTTACGGGGGCGTAAGATGATTGGCGCAAATCCTGACATGGTAAGGGGGTTGGCTAACGGGCTTTCGTCAGGGGTGGCAAACGATATTGCCTTAGGCTTTAAACTGCAAATGAAACTGAAGTTAAACGAGCAATTCGAACGCTGCTTTTCGAATGGTTACTTTGTAGTTATAGTCAGTGCTTTATAGGGGGTGAAATCTGAGAACTTCGAATGCTCCACTATCTCGCCCTGGTTGGCGGGGGTGATAATAACACTCTCAATGTTGTTAATTGAATGTCCATGGCACATTGATACATTATCTGGAAAATGCTTCTGTAAGAAAAATTCCAGAAGATTGTTTAAAAGTTACCAATATTTTCTCCTTGAAAAATCGCATTGGGGTTGGGATTTTCGCCAATTTTACACAGTTCCTCAAATGCCGAATACAGAAACGGGTTGAGTTTCAGCGCCTTTTTCCACGCTTCTGCGGCTCTGGGATTTCGTTCAGTCTGAGCGCCAATTTTGCCCAGCAGCATTAGAGCAAAGGGAGCTTCATCTCCAAAATCAGTCACTATATCATCTAAAGACCTTTTCGTACCATCATCAAGGTCTACAAGTGCAGACTCAGCCTCTGCATACCTACAAAACACATGCAATGATCTGTTGCTTTCGAACTGCGAAAGCTATGCACTTTTCTAGATCAAAAGCACATAATCCAAATAACAACTGGCACTGGGTGGACAAGCTGTACATTTCCTTTAAAGCATCGTAACTTTGGGTTGTTTTACCACTCCTGTAATAAGCTGTGGCCAACAAGAAAAGAGTTTCGTCCGATTTCACTGAAAATATCACAATGCCTGAGTACGTTGTAAACAAATCGTTTCAAATTGGTCTACCTTCAGCGTACAAGCGTTCTGATAAAAACACAGCGTCCGGATAGTCGTAGTGATTCAAGCAATGCCAAATAGCCGCCTAAAAATGCATAAATTACAAAAAAAAACAGCTACAAGAATCGTGAACTTACCTGCACAGGCTCTTGGACTATCATATTGCAGATCTTTGGTGGCGACTGCTTATTTGGGAATCATGGCAAAGGGTAGAGATGGATTAGATCCTGAAAATATCTATTTAATTTAGAATGTGAGAACTAATTAAGAATTAATTGTATTTTAGTTGAATGGTTTTGATTGCAATTGATTGACACCTTTGGCATTAGTACGTCAAGTAAAGTGAAGTTCTGCTTGGAAGTTTGAACAACTCTAGACTGTGCAATGCCGCCAATATAATACCAAGAAATACTTGGATATATTTATCTTTTTTAACCGTAAATTTGACAAATAGAAAGTTATATCCGGAAGGTAAACAACAAACTGAACTAAAAGCAATTGAAACTCGTAAATAATCCTGGTATAGCCAGGTTGGGGGGTGCTTTGAATAATCTACTGTTAGCGACACTGGTAGACAAAGAGCTAACTTCATAGAAAGAACAACCGTCATTCTTTCTGTTTGTGTAGATGTCAAAAGAAAGAAAACTAATTGGAAACTTTTCAATTACAATTTCCTATTGTTTCACCTAAGTGGCTGGAGTTGAATGAAATGGCATCAGGTCTAGAGCTGTTTGTTCATTCTGTGCGGAATTTATCCACTCACGGTATGTGCTTTGAGGTTAGGACCAACCCGTTTCCGGAGCCCCATTCTAACAACAGCATATTTTAACGAATTGGTCCCTTTCAGGTAGTCTGAGGGAACTGCATGATGTTGTCGTTGACTCCAAAGATCTGCTGACAAAGAATTCGCAACATTTAGACAATGTGCTAGAAACTCTGGACATGCATCATCATTGTTTAGGAGTCATGGCAGTGTTGACTATTAAATTGGATAGTGCCGGGGCTTCAGTGCCTGACAATAGATTTATGCAAGCTCAAGAGTTTATTTTAAACTGTAATGTAGAGCAATTACACTGTGCCCCTGACTTGTGTACGTATTTAGAGTTTCCCTTAGGGCGCTTTGGGTGTTGAAAATTCGGATTCAGTTGCAGAGTTCAGCCACTCATTCACCAACTACCTACTGGCACAGAAAACACCCATTAAAGGCATCAACTTGTTGAAGCATGCCATCATTAGACTGAAATACTTTGCAGAAAATCAATTAACATCGATCCATGCGGATCTGTGCCAACTCTGCTTGGTTGCTAAATGCTTCAAGCCAGCCTTACAAATCTTGGATGCAGATATTATCAGTATATGTCAAGAAGTAAGTCAAATTTGGTATCAGGAGTAAAGGCAGGTTGTCGCTACTTTACACCATTCGTTTCTTTAAAATAATTTAAACTATTCGTTACTTTAAAACTTTTGTACTGTTGTTCAGTAAATCCTCTTTAGTTGCCACTAAATTAACTGAATTGAGCCGGAAGCAGCTGTTCAACTTTTCAGCGTCTAAATTATTAAATTATAATTAATTTTATTTTATACCATACGCCATACGATAATGGCGTTAATAACAACAAATTTTGGAACTGGATAATTTATGCTTGCTGAGAGCGTGTTTATTTATGTTTGAAGCCTTATTTAGTTGCATTCCTTTTCGGTTAGTGCGTGTTTTTGCAAAAATGATGAAAGTTCCACATGCTCTCAGTTGGACATTAAAACGTTTTTTTGTATTTCAACACCACAGCCATTAAGACCTCATATCTCGAAATTTTTTTTAATTTTTCGCTTATCTCGTTTATTTACAGTGAGCTTAAAAAAATCAACTTGTTGCTATTGCAGTGATAATTTTTTTCTTTGGAAAGGCTTTCCAAAATCTAAAGCTCTGTTGACGGTAAAACTTCGCAGTCGACTTAAGATAAAAATTCAATATACACAATAGTCACAGATTTCGGGGCCAATTCTGCTTTGAGTCATTTTTTATGCGACCCCGTATATTGAATGTTTGTCTTAAATTGTCTATGAAGATTTAGCTTCAACATGAGCTTTAGATCGTTAAAATCGAACTAACAGTAGAAAAGTTACCGCTGCAAGACCAAAAAGTTGATTTTTTGGGGGCTAAAAATTCTAAGTTTATATTTAAACTGTTGGTGTTGATATAAAAAAAAACATTTGTTTTTTGGACTAGAAGCATGCCGAAATTTTGCATTTTTTCATTTGCCGCGCTGTAGAAAAATTATCTGAAGCTTATCTTTTACGAAAACATTGACTAAGAAAAAAACAAATGCGGCTCAATAACGCTTCAAACAGAAACCAAATCGCGCCAAGCAATAAGAATTTATCCCGTTAAAAAATTAGGACACACTTGGCTGTGTAACGTTCATTTTGTTAAGCAGTTTAGTTGAAGTTTAGACTAATCATATGGCCTCTTTCAATATTCATTTCTTCGGGCCTTCCTCAGTAACGAAACTCTTTTTCAAAACATCCAATCAGAAGACGACATAAACTAATCTAACTTATTTGTAGGTTCACAATCCCCCGCCAAATAGTCCGCTGTTTGATTCCAAATACTTTTTGCTCTACTACTACTATGGAGGCAATATCTATTTGGCTCTCAAAAATCTAGACAGAGCCTTATATTTCTTCGAGGTGGCTCTAACCACCCCTGCTCACGCTGTATCTCATATAATGCTGGATACGTTCAAAAAGTTTATTCTCGTCTCTTTACTGCTGCATGGAAAAGTGAGTTATCATCGATATTAATCTGAATATATTCGATCTTGTGGGGTTTCCAGATACAGCCAATTCCCAAATGCTCCTCGAAAATGGTCATGCGGTTTATTAAACCATTATCTCAACCATATAACGAATTAGCTGCTGCTTTTGTTGTCAATAGTATAGTTGAAGTGAATAATATCATTACAAAACATTCTGAGGTAAGCAATTTTAGGTGATTGTTTTCCCCCCCAATAAGGTAAGGTAAACCTATCTTTTAAATGATGCGGCTTAAGCGGGCAGATAATATCAGGAAAGATTTACTGCTTTCGGCAGAAAATTTTGCTCAACAAATATCTCTTGTTATTTTATTTTATTATACACTTGCGTGCATAGAAATCGGCCCACAGTAAACTTTCGACTTTAACTATTTTTTTTAAACTATTCATCAGATCAAAAAAAGAAATATGCTGTTTGAAAGACAATTTAATATGCTTTAATGTGAGTATAAATTATTGTGAGTATCCCATGTTTAACATAGTGAAATTAATGCATTAAGCAAATTAAGCTTTTTTATTAACATAAATAGGATTATTGACAATTTAAAACTTAACACTTAATTTTTTAATAATGGGTATGACCTCCTCTTTCCCAAATAACTTCTCTCATATGATTAGGCATAGATCTAATCAAGTTTGCTATTGTTTCTTGAGGGATGTTAAACCACTCTTCTTCTACTGCAACAATAAGCTCTGGGATCGAGTTTGTGGTATGAAGTCTAGCTCAAATTCTTCGTTTTAGCTCATCCCATAAGTGTTCGATCGGATTTAGGTCAGGACGCACGATTCTTGCGGTGTGCGGCGTGGCATTGTCATGCATAAAGGTCAATTCGTCTCCAATGTAGTCGACGTAAGGTACCACATGAATTGCTAAAATCTCCTCGATATATCTGACAGCCGTTAATCCTTTTCTTCCGCGAACACGGTCGCCCCCTACGAATGAACTCAAGGTCGGTTCATGCTCCTATAGAAATTGAACCCAGATCACACAGGAACCACCTCCATAAGCACTCCGCTCTTCAAAGCAGCAATCTGCAAATCGCTCTCTTGGTCTTCGGTACACTTTCCTTCTTCGGTCGCTACCATGAAGGCATATTCTGGTCTCATCTGAGAACAGAACAAATCCCCTTTGTTCCAACATGCAATTAAGATGATCCCGTGCAAAACGCAGGCGTGCTTGCCGATGAGCTGGAGTAAGTTTTGGACCAATCGCAGGTGTTGTAGGGGTCAGGTTATTTTCCTGCAGTCTTCGTCTTACTGTCCATTGACTCATAGCCACTCCTGACACCTCACGGAGCGGTCGTTGCACTTGAACGGCATTAAGGTGTCGATTTCTTAATGTTGTTGACACAATAAAGCGGTCATCACGAGCGGTTGTAAATCGCCTTCTGCCTGTTTCAGGTCGCCTATGAAACGATCCAGTCTCCTCATAACGTTTGCACACTCTTCGAACCGCTGCGCGTGTCATATCCAATTGTTTAGCTACAGCTCGCTGACTAAGTCCATTTTCGGTTAAAGCAATAACTTGGCCGACTTTTTGTGATGTAGTATGCATTAAACTAACACACTTAAACACTATTGAGATTACGAAAAACGAATTAATATGCAAATTTCAGTTGCAAACGCAATAATTTTAATATTTGTCATTTTTTTTATTTTCGTTACCATCACCACATAAACACGTTTCATTGGTTTACCGGTTGCTACGCATATAAACGACAAGCCTTGTGGATAAATTTATACTCACATTAAAGCATATTAAATTGTCTTTCAGACAGCGTATTTCTTTTTTTTGATCTGATGAATAGTTTTAAAAAAATATAGTTAAAGTGAAAAGTTTACTGGGCCGATTTCTATGCACGCAAGTTTATATAGTGATCTTTTTATGTCCCTTCGATGCTTATTTTGGCTAAATTCGAAGGCCTTGATTAGCTAATAGTAAGATAATTTCCGGGATAGTTAAAAATAATCTAGCAAAGATGTCTTTCAAATAGTTAATGCCTAGTTTGGACGCCGAATTATCCATATTAATAATAAAAATTGAGTGCTGATTCATGTTGTTTCACAGGTATTTATAAGAGATCATAATATGGGGCTAGTCAAGCAAGTGTCTTCTGTTCTTTACAAAAAGAACATCCAAAGACTCACGAAAACCTTTCTCACGTTAAGTTTAACAGATGTTGCTAGTAGAGTTGGTCTTTCAGGACCTAACGATGCAGAAAGGCACGTATTAAGCATGGTAAGTAGCATAGCAATTTCCTAACTTAGACCATAAAAAAACGTATTATCACCAGATTGAAAATGGGCAGATCTATGCCACAATAAACCAAAATTGCGGCATGGTAGAGTTCAATGATGAACCTGATAAATACAGCGGACCGGGCGTGTTAAAGACATTGGAAGATGAACTTACCATTTGTATGGACTTCAATAGCCGAATTCTGAACATGGACGAAGAACTGCAGGTTTGTTTTTAATGTTCTGAATGTTCTCTCCTATAAATTCAATTTCTCTTAGGTTAATCCACAATATGTTAAAAAATCAGCGGGTATACTAGATGAGGATCAATCAGCCAAAAGCAGTTATGCCATGTAGGATTTTATATTGTAAATAGCATCAAGTATTTTGATTTTTTGCGCTTAACTGATTTTACATTAAAACCCCTAATTCCTATGACTGAAAAGTAACAGTCTGGATCCTTTTGAGCGCGTTTGTTAGGCCCTGATATTGGTCGGTTTAATTTAAATATAAGTATTTTGCTATTGTATGATTTTGTTTTTTTTAATAATCACTCACTCCGGCTCCTAAAAACTTTTTTTTTACATTTACATCACAAATGATTTTATCTTAGATAATCAACTGTAATAAAACGTGTATATCTTTTATTATGCAAATAAATTATTTTAATCCAAGCTAGTATTGCTTAGTTGAACCAATTTAAAGCTTAATTGACATTAATAGATAAGAAAGTGAATGAATTTTGGAACCTTATCTTGTCCGTGTTGAATCCGAGCGGAATTAGTGCTTGGGTTGCCTTTAGACAAGTAAGTACTCATACAATTTGGTTGCTAGTTGAGGGTCAGCCGGTCAATAAAACTACATATTCTGTACGAATGTTTATATTTTTGCTGCAAAAATGTCTAAAATATTTCTGTTTCAATAAATAAATCGATAATTTAGTTAACTAAAATTCAACACATATCACTTTCATGCATCGATGCCTGGATAGGTTTAATGTGTGTTCACTTAATCTAACGACCCTGTTTCAGCCTAAGGAAGCAACTACGAGTAAAGATCGATGTTTTGTATTCAACTAAACTAGTAGCAAAACAACGATCTTTATAGGAAACATTTTAAGAAATAAATAAATATTTAATTCCAGAGAGAAATCGAGGTAATCAGCCGCAGGTTAACGAAGAACCAGACCGTCTCGTCAATGTAAGTACTTCTCAGTCTCGGCTTAATAAACCACACTACACGCTTGTCTTTTAATAATCCCTAATCCTAATCACAATTGAACAATAGAAATTCCTACAATAAAAGCATAGAAAAAGTACTATTTAGAGCAATAAAAATGAACCCTAAGTAAGTAAAGATAAAACTCGATGCATCCTTTTGTATTCTCTAAGTACTTGCTTACACGTTCCATTATTTTATATCCCCATTGAAACCAGTAATCTTTTTATCAACAACCAATCCTTTATACGAATTGGACAAAATATAAAACAACACAATAGACACGAGCTCTGATTCTTTGTCAAACAGAAACTTTATGTACATTTTCAAATTGATTTTTCGTTGTAAAATTCGAGTTCTACGATTGACGACTATTCTAAAAAAATTGACTAGAACCTACTTGACAAAACGTCGCTATCTGGGTATCAGCGGATCGAATGAGGTCATTTCTTGCTGCGCATCAAGCCGCACTTTTTCCAATGAGGGTTTTCGTACCATCACCGGTAAGGAATCTATTAAAATGAGAATGGTTAGTGATGAAACGTGACATAAATCTATCATAACATTGAAAGTTTATTGCTAGTAACAAGTGTAAAAAAGCTTGATAGGAAAATTGTAATTTTTCAATCGCAAAGTGATAAAGTTTTACATACTAACTAAAGAATCAATAAGCCAATGAAGACAGATATAAATATTAGACAAATGGACGCAATTCATGATCAAAATGAATGTGTTGTGTACTCTGCTGGTGTTTTCCAAAGCAATTAATTACAGAAAAAATAATTATTTTTACGTATATTTTCCTGACTGTACTTTAATTCACTTCAAAATATTCCTGGGTTTCAGTCAATTTTATTGTTTATTATTTAAAATGTTACAAATACGTTTCGGTGTCTTTCTCCACCATCATCAGTTTGTGCGTATAGTTGTTTCTACCTTCACATTTGACTGGTCACTGTGACCAGGACACAAGTGACCAGTCAAATGTGAAGGTAGAAACAACTATACGCACAAACTGATGATGGTGGAGAAAGACACCGAAACGTATTTGTAACATTTTAAATAATAAACAATAAAATTGACTGAAACCCAGGAATATTTTGAAGTGAAGAAAAAATAATGAAGTCAACACTCAACACCAAAAGTGTTGAGTTCCAGAAGATACGCACTTTACGGAAAAGTAAAAGTTTGAAGTACTCTTGGAAAAATGAACAAGAGAAGCGACAGCTAAAAGTATCGACTCTCCGAATTACGAATGATATTAGCAACGTATTTCTCAGCGACATTAATTATAAAATTCATGATTGTTCGAATAGGGAGGTATTAATGCGTGGCATTCCACTGAACCCAATCACTTGTTATTTGGTACTTTTAAAGCAATAAGGCTCAATATTTAAAAATCCATGTAGTTCATTGAACCACCTCCCGATTATAACAATAAACTCTTAATAATTGCTGCAAGAGCGCACAACCCATAGTGGAAGGGATAAAGTGGAATTTAAGGATAAATAAATGCTTGGCTTATCAGCAACATGTATTACAAACAAAGGATTGATATTTTTCAATCGAAAACCTGTCAACGAATTGTAAATTGATTATTAAATGCTTATATCTATGTAACACTTTGTTAATTAAACTCGATACAATTACAGTTAATACTGGTTGAGTGTTGTAATACTGTAGCAGTTTTATTGGGATCGGGTGTTAAGATTTGCCGATTTTATCCGCCTGTTCACTAACACTAATTTCCTGTGATTCATTACCTTTCCTTCTCAGTAGATATTGGGCGCTTATGTGGATAAAACAAGCCCCTAAAGCGCCAAACCCAAAGTAGCGGAAAGCCAGCGAGCCGGATACTTTCGAAAGAGTTATTCCAGCCAATAAGCTGCCCAGCGACACTCCGACGCCCTCAAAAACTGCCCCAACTAAACCCTGAAAAAAATCGGGTAAACCTCCGAACTGTAGTTTGCTCCTAGGCACTCACCTGCATGGTAGCTTCCGTTCCTAGAGGCGCAATGATACTAGCATACGAAGCCATACAAGCGTAAAACAGCCCGAAAGTCAGCCCATTGCTAAACTCAATGGGTATGAAGTACCAGGGGTTCTCGATCACAGAATATAATACGAATCGAACCCCCAAGGCAAACAGAACCAGCGACATGGCGCTGATATGCCCCATTTTCTTCAAAATTTTGCCCGAGAGGAAGAAAAATGGGAGCTCGCCCCCCAAGCACTGCACTCCCATAATGACGCCCTGTAGGGTTTGAATTCGCGTCTCTCCTCGCGCTTGTCCCAAGTCTTGAACGAGCCACAAGAGGAAGTTCCACATTAAACCAGTGCACATTCCCACACAAATGCACCAGAGCAAAAACACCAAGATTCGGATATTCAACAGCAGCTTTCCGATGTCTCTGAAGATGTTTGTCGATAGCTTGGTTTGGGTGTACTGAAAAAAAACCATGCAAACTCAATTGAACTTGAGTTCTATTAACAGTAAAGTAAACCTACCTGTAATCTGCTGGACACAATAAAATCGAGAACCAGAATAACGGCTGCCAGGTAAAAGCAAATCGAATAATTCGGTTGAGTTTTATCCTCGCTCATCACATCAACTAGCACGCCAGCTATTAAAGAAAGCAGACCCCATCCCAAGGCGCCGAACATCCTCTGGTAGCCATATCTGTTCGGTTTGTCGCCTGAAAAATGCACAAAATTGCCCTATTTTACTATACAAATTTTTTATATAATAACATTATATATATATTTTTATATAATAAAATTTTACTAGGCAAAACCGTTTTTTGTGAGATTTACCTAACATAGCAAAGCAAATCGCATCTCCAATGCTCACAGTAACGGCTTGTCCCACCCATGCGGTTATCATTAACGCCAAAAACACCCAAAATTGGTAGCTTCCATACGCTATATCATCAGCGATCTGAAATTGATCATTAATTGTACATTGTTTGTGACCTTTTTAGACTAAATGACGCTGCACGCTCATATTTTTCTCCACAAAAACGGAACTCAAACGCAAAAGTAAGAAGGAAAAATTCTTAATGGTTGACGAAAACAAAAACACGGCCCTCAGTCCGGGGCTCCTCGCACGAGGAGAGTGTACGAAGAATCTTCATGGCGTCGATTATTAAGAGCGATAGAAGCGACCGCAGGATAAGAGTGTACAACTCTAGTATGCGAATTTCACTGCGGGTAAACCGGCAAATGTCGACGCAGAGAAGCGCAGACTAAAGATTGACATCTTGGGGATGAGTTAGGCATGGGTAACACTGAGTTGAGTTGCCCTTTTGAGTTGATGTCGCTCTGTGAGTTGATGAGTTATTACTCATCCCGTCTGACAGCGCCGCACTTCCATAAAAACAAATATGCGCTCTAAACCAGCACAAGCGGCTACTTGAAATTTTTACATTATAAAGAGAAATAAAGAAGCTTCACTGAAACAAAAATTTGAGAAAATCCAAACAATTTCTGATTTTTAAGAATCTTCTGAATTTGAGCCGACAGAGGAGCGGTTAATTCCGCCAACAAAATTCTATAAAAATACATCTGCATTCTAAAACAGAACCAACAGCCCATTGACATTTCTGCATCAAAAAGAAGCATAATCAAGCTTCAGAAAAACAAAAATTCGCAAAAATCCAAGCATTTTCGGATTTTTAAGAAGCAACTGGACTTGAGCCTGCAGAACCGCGATTAATTGCACCAGCAAACTTCCATAAAAATAAATCTGCATTCTAAAGCAGAGCAAGCAGCCCCAGAGAAATTTCTCCATCCTGAAGAATCATAATCAAGCTTTCCAAAAACAAAAATTCTGCAAAATGAGGCACACTGACACATGGGGTAACACTGAATTGAGTTGCACTTTTGAGTTCTTGCCGCCCTGTGAGTCGAGTGAGCCCACGACGCATTACTACTGTACGACAGCACATTTACCGATTTATCGTCTGCCATACGGCGTAATATATAAATTAGTTTACTGATATATGAGTTTACTGCAACATAAACTGCGCCGGTGCGTAGGGTTGGCGCACCAAGCCATTCCGCCGGCACTGCGCCGGCTCTTCAAAATTCACTGAGTTACCCATCTCTAGGATGAGTGAGGTCACATGGCCTGGAATAAGCAGACAAACAACTGGTAGCAGTGTCATTTACTACTCTGGAGGAACAGATACTTTCCACCGATACGGGACTGCTATACTTGTCAAGAGGGACATAGATAAATCGGTTATAGAGTTCATGCCCTTCAACGACCGGGTAATGCTACCGAAACTACAAGCCACAAATCGAAACATGAACATAATACAAAATATGCTCCAACAAATGATAAAAGCGATGATGAAATAGAAGAATTTTACTCAACGCTAGAAGAGGCGTTGAAACTCACGAAAAAAGACCAATTAAGTATGGCCACAGGGGACTTTAACCCGAAAATCGGTTTCCGAAAGGAAGAGTGATATTGTAGGGCACTACGGCCTAGGCGAACGGAATACTAGAGGAGATAGGCTTGCCCGATTCTGTACAGAATCAGACCTGTTTCTTAAGAAAAAAAAACGATAGCATTCCAAGGAAATCTATAGGACGTAAATTAAATATGTTCCTAAACCAGATGCTGTAATTCCACCATTGTTCGTAAGAATGCCGATAAAACGTTCATATAAACAGCTTAAATTGAGCCCGGAATTACTCCCTCAATATGCGCCACATAGATAGCATCCTCCATAGAAATTGATACTGCCACAATGCTTTAACAGGGGATTATCGTTAAAGTCCACACCAGAATGCGTCAAGGAATCATACGATGATTCCTGGATGCTAACCATGCAGTAACTTACCTCATTTGTGACAAACAGCGCATTAACATCATTATCGTCGCATGTTACACTGCAGACACTGTTAATGTTTGCACTAGGACAGGAAGGGTTTGATATGCTCTCATCTTGAGTCACATTGATGATTTGAAAGACCATATAATCCGAGGAAGAAGCGTCTCGTGCATACCTTGCTGCGGCGCTCTTGCTCAGAACTTCGTTGCTTAGAACCACTAGGGTGGAAAACGTAACGCCATCCTGGAGCTCGAAGGTGGCGTCTCCACAAAATCTGGACAATTTCCAATCAGTGCATAAAACCGCCAGATCTTTAGCGGTGAGTGGACAAGTGAGCTGAAAAGAATGTCCCTGACTAAACTTTGAGTTTGATGCAATTATCAACTTACCTCGCAATTAAATGTCATGTTCTTGTTCTGTATCAGCGTGATTTGTTCAGAGTTAATGCCTTCAGTGTTGAGGAAAACATCTGCCGCGCTGCTGTTACAATTAAACTCCACATTGTTTTCGATGGTAATCTTCGGGGAGAAGTAGATGGCCAAAAAGGCGGCTGCCGTCAAAAGCTGAGCTGGATGAAATAAACTGTATAAATATCTAAATGTCTATGGAGAAACTGGTTAAGTACCGATGAGAAAAATCTTTTTCTGGCAATGGAATCGGTCGGAAATGGCTCCAAATGTCGGCTTCGCTATCATGCCAGACACTGGTAGAATTGTGTAAATTAGCCCGACAACCACACTGGAGAAACCCAGCTGTCTGGCATATACGGAAAGAAATGGCACTATTGGACCCGTTCCTGAAAAAAAAACACTCATTTCAATGGCAAAAAACCCTAAAATTTTCAGATAAATCCTTTTATGTGTTTTCCAACAAATTGCAAAATTCGATACGTTTTTACTAAACAAGCAGTTTATCCAAGAATTAGTTGACAAATCTGTTGACTCCAGATACACACTCTAATCCTTTGAGTCTTAGAAGAGTGACAGTCATTTCACGCTTTTAATTGCAAAAAGTGTGCATTAAGCTTAGGATAAATGACGAATTCGTTTGCAGAATGAGTGTCATTCATTCAATCATACTTTTCTCGATAAATTCTGCAACTTATATTGAAATCCTTGTTATCATCAACATTTATTAGCTTTATCGCTATTAAAAACTATGTTTATTTATTTATACTGTGATAAGAAAACTATTACAGCATACATGTTTGAGATTAGGATAGAGAGTTAGAAGTAGAGAATGGCTGTAAAAAATTTAATTATGTATTTTCAAAAACACTGTTAACTAGCAGAATTTGAGTGTGGACACTTTTTTAGTGGAGAGCTATTGAGAACAGAATCAAAACATGATCAAAAACGCATCCTAAAGACGCTTCAAATGGGCCACTGGTGTGCATTTGTGTTTATTTAAATATTATTTTTTATTGTTTATATAAAATTTGATTGCCAGGTTGGTAAACACCAAAATCTAAATTTCTAAGAACAAGAAAACTGGCAAATGAAAAAGCCTCCAAATGGGCCATCTAGAGCTGTAGTTGTGGGATTTGTTTATTACAAGCAATACTGGCCTTTTCCACTGATAATTTCCGGTGTTTTATAAACATTTGATGTCTATTATACTTTTCGCTTTTGTTACAAAACCTGGAGTTTAGATCGCAATCGGCAGTTTAATTTTTTGGCGCAACCTAACTAGAAAATAAATATTAACATAGAAGAAGATTAAAATTAAATAAAAAGAAACCAAAACAACTTAACAATTTTTGAGCCAACTTTCAACAAACTTTTTAAATGCAGCATGAGGGAAACCGGCAGTTTCTTCTACCATTTTCACTTATTTCCATTATACAGTAATTATTTGCAATGTTACAAATACGTTTCGCTGTCTTTCTCCACCATCATCAATGTTCTCAAAGTAATTTCTTTTGAATTAAGTTGAAATACAGTCAGGAAAATATACCCAATTATACAGTAAGCCAGAAAAAATCGTAAATCTATTTTTCTCTGCATACCATGCATCCAAGGCTAAGTTAGCTTTAAAATAAACTTGTCTCTTTCCCGGTTGCAATAAGATGTTTTTAGATTTAAAAAAATTCATTCATAGGCATTAAGTGATTCTAATCAACATCGTCTTGCAACAGTTTTGATTAGTTAACTTGCGAAAAACGCAAACCCAGCGAAAATGCATGAGCAATAAAGGGCCATTGTCTGGCAAAAGTATTTCATGAATATCCAAGTGTTTCCGAGCGGGCTTGGGCAATAAAACATCGAACAAATCGCATAATTACTTTCGTATTTGCAAAGTTTCACGTTGACTAAGTGTGAAATGGAATTATGGCTAAATGAACCGGATTTTTTTGCCTTTCGTCTATAGATATGACCATCCTCATGCTTACTGGCAGGAAGCCTTATCATTTACAAGTGTTATTAAAATCCTTAAGGATTTGTTAACTTGCATATCATTTTTATAACATTGCGTCATGTGTATGTGCGTATTCAGGCAGTAGAAATCTGGCTGCTTCGCTAATTGATCGGCAATTTAATTCGTCAATTATATCAATTGAACAGCTTACGCTCACTTGGACTGCATTATATTAAATTGCCCTCAAACCAGTAGCTTTTATTGTTAGGTTTCTGTGCACCAGTTATGCGCCACAACTACGTGCATTAACTTTGATAAACATTATCTGGAAGGCATAAAATATATTTAGTTTGTTTTATAAGTTGTTGACGAGTTTTCTAGTCTACAACAAGTATAAATAACGTTGTTTGGAACCATTACTGGCCAGATTGCCCAATCCCTTCATCAAGCAGGTCATCATAACTGCCTAAAATGCGCAATTTCGCAACAACAAACAAATAGTTGTTATTTCATAATTAGCTATTAGAAACATTAATTTATCGATAGGTAGTGCTATTGAGATAAGTTCAAGGCTGCAAATAACTGTTTTGTCAATATTTATTGCATTCCGGTAATCTTTATGTGGTCAGTAACTACAGGCCACTTATGCTCCTTTGGAGTGATATTTGTAAGGTTTTTAATGGAGTAATCTAAAAAACTAATATTAAAAAAAAATATTAATAAAAGAAACGTTAACATCGAATGGATCACTGAATTTCAAAATTAGAACACCATAGTTGAAGTAAACAACATTCCTTTTCATTCACTCAGGAAAATGTCTCCTGAAAAGCGAGAAATAATCTTTCCCATCAAATCTTTTTTAGTAGATTTTAAATAGAGTTTTTACAGTTTGCGATTGTTTAATATTATTTTTTCTTTTACTACGCGCTGTCTTCAATTATAATATTGATTCAATGTTAATGTTATAAGGTGACCAAAAAGCACTAAAATTTCCTAATTATCTCGCCCTTTTTTACTGTTTTTGTGCCAGGTACCAGGTACAAATTTCTGATACGGTTCAGCGATGTTGTAAGTAACACTCCATTTAATATTCGCTTTTTATTTTTTTTGCCATTCTTATCTTATGAATAGGATAATTTCTTTGCGATAACCAAATGTATATTATTATCCCCGTCATTAATTCTCGCTAGACACAGCAAATTTTCGCAAAATAGAAATAATTTGAGTCAAATTCACGTGCACCCAAATACACAATGGATCAGTTTAAGATCAACTTGGACGTAAAATTGAAGAAGTTTTCTAGTTCGAGGTGGACAAAAATAAAAAATCATAGGAGCTCAACAAAAATCGAAACTTCCTCACCACGGAAAGCCTGTAACTTGAAATCTTGGTACAGTCAACCGGAATATTTGAGCCCCAAATCTGAGAAAATATCAAAATAATCCGAGCTTGGCTTGGATTATTCAGAAGCTCTTAAACTTAGACGGAAAAGTGAAGAAAGTCCTCAACTTGTCGTAGACATAAATAATAAATAAAAACTCCCTAATCAGTAGAATGAATAACCTGAAATTTTTGCACAGCAAACGGGCAAGCTTTAGCTGAAAACTGAGAAAAATTCATAACATTCTTTCCGACCGTTGCGTTTTGGAAGTTATTGAACTTGACATGAAATTAAAGAATCCTCCTAGCTTCTGGTGAGGCTAAACAAAAATAAAAAATCGACAAACCACGAAAAGCAGAAGCTTGTAATATTGGCACAGTAAACCGAAATGTTTGACCCCCAATCTGAGAAAATATCAAACGAATCCGAGGATTAGCTGATTATTCAGAAGCTCGTAAACTAAGACGACATTTTTTCTAACTAGCGGAAGACATAAATAAAAAATTTAGACGCCCTAATCAGCCAACATAAACGACTTGAAATTTATACACATAAACGGGAAAGCTTTAGGTAAAACTGAGAAAATTCATAGGAATCCGAGCGTTGGTTAATTTTTCGGAAGTCTTTGAACTTGACATAAATTGAACAATCCTCCTAACTGGCGGTGAGGCTGAACAAAAAATCTAAGCTTTGAAACCACGGAAGCAGCATGTTGAGATTTTGGCACAGTATAACGGAAGGTTTGTTCCATAATCCAATAAAATGAAGCAAATCCGATCGTTGCGCATCTTTCAGACGCCAGAAGAAATTTGGACAGAAAATTGCAAGTAGACATAAATATAAAATCATAACTCCCAAACCAGACGAATTGAAACCTTGAAACGTCTACACAGTAAACAGGAAGATTTTAACTACATGCTGAGAAAAATTTCACTAGAATCCGAGTATCGGGAGGATGAACGTGGACGTAAAATTGGACCTTTTTTTTGGTTGCGTGGATTTAAATACAAAATCGTAACTCTCAAACCAGCAGAATGAATAAGTTGAAATGTTTCGATTATAAACAGACGATCTTAGCTAAAACCTGAGAAATTTTCGTAAGAATCCGAGCCTTGGCTGAGTGTTCGGAAGCTACGAAACTTGCAACATGAAATTCAGGAATCCTCCCTAATTTGTGGCGGAGCTCAACAAAAAACCCAAACTTTCAAATCACGGAAATTAGCACTTGAGATTTTGACACTGTAAAACAGAAGATTTGTTCCAAATCTGACGAAATTTTAAGTGAATTCGACTTTTGGCTGCTTTTTCAGATGCCCTTAGACTTGGAGTAAAATTGAAAAATTTTTTGTTTGCTTGGCGGTCGATTTAAATCAAAATCGTAACTCCCAAACTAGTAGAATTGGAACCTTGGAACGTCTACAGTAAACAGGAAGGTTTTAACTACAAACTGGGAAATTTCATTAAAATCCGAGCCTTGGCTGAATTTTAAGAAGCCCTTGAACTTGGACGTAAATGAATACTTTTTAGCTTGCATGGACTTAAATGCAAAATAGTAAATCTCAAACCAGAAATGAATAAGTTGAATGTTTAGATATAAACAGGAAGATCTTAGCTAAGCCTGCGAAATTTTCAAAAGAATCCGCGCGTTGGCGATGTTCGGAACCTACGGAACTTGCAACATGAAATTCAAGAATCCAACTAACTTGAGGAGGAGCTCAATAAAAAATCGAAACTTCCAAAACACGGAAAGTAGCAACTTAAGATTTTGACACAGTAAAACAGAGAACTGATCCAAATATGACGAAATTTCGAGACATCCGAATGTTACTTGATTTTTCAGACGCTCTTAATCTTAGACGCAAATTGATGGCCGCAGTAGACATAAATTAAAAATCGAAACTCTTACCAGTCGAATAGATACTTGAACTTTTGCAACCGTAAACAGGAAAGTTCTAGAGTTAAAAACTCCAAAAATTTATACGATTTCTAGCGTTGGGTGATTTTTTGGAAGCCATTAACTTGCGACATGAAATTGAAGATCCTCCTAAAATGGTGGAGTGAACAAAAAATCTAAACCTTGAAAAGAAAACTCTTGAAGATTGATGATCTTGAAGAGCGACGAATTTTTGCGCAGTAAAAGAAGGTTTGATCCAAAATCTTAGGAAATTTTAAGACCATCTGAGCTTTGCTGATGTTTCAGAGCCCTAAAAGTTGCACGCCAAATTGAGTTTTTTTTATAACTTGCATAGAAATAATTAAAAATCCAAACTCTCAAACTAGTAAAATGGATCGTTTGAAATGTTTAACAATGAACAGGAGAGTTCAGTCAATACCGGAGAAAATTTCCCTAAGACTTTAAAAATCTTTCTCTAACTGTGGTTTTGAAGCTCAATGAAAAATCGAAACTTCGAATACACGGAAAGTAACAACTTGAGATTTTGACACAGGAAAACAAAACATTTCGTTCAAAATCTGACGAAATTTCAAGAGAATCTGACCTTTGGCTGATTTTTTCCAGAAACCCTTAAAATTGGAAGTAAAATTGAAGAATTTTACTAGCTTGCCGTAGATTTAAGCAAAAAATCGTAACTCTTGGACCAAAGAAGGAATAAGCACATTCATACAACACACTAGAAATCTAAAATCTATTATTCATTATGTAATAATAAAACAGAACGCGGCAATAAGATAAACGATGTTAGAGCATATAAAGGAATAACGTGCGGATCGGACGTTCAACTAGCTGGTTAAAGCAAAGCTGACATTTCCTTATAAGCACCATAAATTGGAAACCAATGAAATGCCAGAAGAAATGAAGGAAATAACAATTAAACATTCTTGACTCGATCAAAAACTAAACAATATACAAATATATAATAAATGGTATTCACAAGGCAGCAGTGACTGTTGGTATGAAAAATAGAAACAAAAGTAACAAAATCTGGTGGAACAAAGAGATTGAGGTACTAATAGATAAAAAAACAATTTTACCAAAAATGGTTAAGTAGCAGGACGCAGGAAAATAAAGACAATTATTTAGAATTAAAGAGAACAAGACGCGCAATCTCAGCGACAAAAAGAGAAATGTGGGATCAGAAATGCACCGAAATCCAGACACTTCTAGGGGGACAAAATGCTCAGTGTCATGGAAATTCATTAAAAAGGAATCTAGAGGAAACATCTCTCAAATATAAAACTTATACCAACTAACAAATGAATAAACCACTACAAGCAACTATTGGCAGAAGACCGGGATCTATACAACCATATCACCAACGGAAGTAAGAATCGAAGGAGAAGAAATTACCATCAGATTAACTCACTGGAGAAAGGGCGAAGCAGGTTAAAAAATGGTAGCGCGCCAAGCACACAGGAATTCCAGCTGAATAATTAAATACGCCACAAAAAACCTTTCGGAAGCCTGACCTGGAGGATAAATACATTCTTAAATGGAGCCCCTTTAGGTACCAGAAGAGTGGAACGTCGCCTATATTTCGTCTATTCATGAAAAAGGCAATAAACGAGAGTGTGCAAACCATAGAGGCATGCCCGTGACAAGTACGCTAAGTCAGTTGTATGGAAGAATCCTCAGAGATCTAGTTGAACTTGAATTCAAGATCACGAAGAAGAGGAACAGTCTGATTTTAGAGCTGGAAGAACTTAATGCATTCTGCCTGAAACAACTAATAGAAAAAAGGTCTGGTACCAATCAAGAGACCCATCTTATGTTTGGGATCTCCATAAAGCCTACGATGCAGTTCCTGTTAAAAACCTCTGGAAAGTATTACAGGAAACAAATGTCGCAAAAGCTCTAAAACAATGGAAGAGAAAATGCAGGGAATGGGTTTCGA